>CM042169.1:2384108-2394108 GCA_023376005.1 Doryteuthis pealeii
ACAAATTAGAGGCATGAAATAAGCATCCTGAAGAAGGCAAAAGCCAGAAACCTTAGGTAGATGCTCCCTAAAACCTCTGTATAAACAGTTATATTTAATAAATACAGCTCTTACATTTGTAATTGAGTACTTTATTCCTTTATTTTCATCTCAGAATAATTACCTATATGATTCTCTTTCTCTCTCTCTCTCTCTCTCTCTCTCTCTCTCTCTCTCTCTCTCTCTCTCTATATATATTATATATATATAATATATATTATATATATTATATTCATTGACGGGCCCATGCTTCTTGTGTCTACAGGAAAAGTTAGAAATAATTAGATTCCCATATAAAAAATGACTTAATTAATAAAAAGGACGAGTTCCTAGGAAAATGTATGCATAGATTACGCAACGCATTAGAATACCAATAAGATAAAATTGATCAATAAGGGCATAATACAGTAAAATTATGATAAAGCAGTAACAAAGGAAAAAATACAAGAAGAAATAAAGAAATAAAAAAACTTAGTCAAACTTCAGACAAACTGACCCCATAAAGGTCAATAGAGTAAGTTGAAGATAGTGGTAAGGGGTAATAAGAGTATAATGTTACAGTGCACTACTACCCACGTAGGTCAAGATAGGAGGAGCTTAACCTCAACTACAAACTAGCAGCCCACTAAAATTACATTCCAGGAAGAATTAAAGAAATATCAGTCTAGCTATTTAAAGTAACCGAAAATATCCACCCAGTGTCCCTGATCAAGGTGTTAGAGTAACACCGAAACCGCGGTCGGGAAATAACTTCTTCTACGACTTATATATATATATATATATATATATATATATATATATATAAATGGTTCAAGAGTAAACGCATCCCTAGGCCGGCTGCAAAATTTAAACAGAGAAGTCCTGCACATATTGGGGACTCCTTGTACGCCTTCAATCAATTTACAAAACTCATTATGAAATATAAGCCGTTAGCGACCCAATTTATTGAGCTGACTTTGTATTGTTTTTTTATACGTTATTCCAAGCCTCATCCCCCCCACACACACACACATGGTCGGTGCGTATTAAATTTCTTTTTGGTCAATTTCTATATGGTTGGGTGACACGACACAAAACTTGAAGTGACGGCTTTTTAGAATTCTTGATTATAATATTGTTTAGGATTTAGACCTGTTCAACCATACTTGAATTGGGCACTGTTTTTTGAATGCTTTTATCATTTACATTTATTTGATTCTTTATATATATATATATATATATATATATATATATATATATATATATATTATATATATATATATATATGTATGTATGTATGTACTTTTATAAGTATATATATGTGCATTTATAAGTATATATATGTTTATATATCTGTGTATATATATGTATATATATGTATTTATAGGTACATATGTGTGAGAGTATGTAATAAACTTCATAAATATATATATGTATGTAATAAACTTTATATATATATATATATATATATATATATATATATAATATATATATATACATATATGGGGCATATAATGACTACAAATATATATATGTAAATATACATATATGTATATATGGGGCATGTAATGACTCCAAATATATATATATATGTGGACATTTTATATTCAAATATACACATGGCCATGGATGTATAAGTATATATGTAAAAATAAACTCGCACACAAACACAAGTACAAGTACACACTCATGCACTCACACACACACAGAGGCACAGAGAGACATAAATATACATATATACATACATAAACACACATACACACACACACACGCATATATACATATATATATATATATATATATATATATATATATATATTAGACATACATGGTTACGGTTTTAATATATATATTTATGCATCTATCACAGCACACACACACACACAGAGAGAGAGAGAGAAGAGAGAGGAGAGAGAGGGAGAGAGGGAGGGAGGGAGAGGGAGAGGGGGAGGAGAGGGGGAGGGGAGAGTGAGAGAGAGAGGGGGAGGGGGAGAGAGAGAGAGAGAGTCTGCACGTAACTATCTATATCGCATTTTTATTTATCTATTTGTCACTCTTCACTTTTTCTATAAGCCCATATAAATTCTTCTTCTTCTTCTTCTTCTTCTTTGTCCCTTCTTCTTCTTCTTCTTCTCTTCTTCTTCTTCTTCTTCTTCTTCTTCTTCTTCTTCTTTGTCCATTCTTCTTCTTCATCTTCTTCTTCCTTCTTCTTCTTTGTCTTTCTTCTTCTTTTTTCTTCTTTCTTCTTCTTCTTCTTCTTCTTCTTCTTCTTTCTTCTCTTCTTCTTCTTCTTCTTCTTCTTCTTCTTCTTTCGTAATTCTTCTTCTTCCGTCGTAATTCTTCTTCTTCTTCTTCTTCTTCTTCGTCTTCTTCTTCTTCTTCTTCTTGAGTTCTATCCTGAACCATGACCAACACTAACCCTAACCCCCTTTTCATTTTCTCAGACGTCTTCCCACTGAAATAACAAATGTCATTTGACTCATAATGACGAGCATTTTAAATTGTTCTTTCAAAATGATGAATAGAAATTTTAACTTTTCTACAACAAAATAAGATTTATGTTAAGCACATTTATTTTATTTTGAAATTTAAATTGCGTTTGCCCAAGAAAAAAAAAAGATGTCTCATCTTCTTTTAAAGTTTCTGGTGTTTACTTGTGGGTGGCCTAAAGAATCGGGGAGACGGGTTCAATTCCACCAGAGACAATTAATGAGTTACTGAGACAGACCAATGAACGCTGTGAAAAAATCATGCGCAAGTTGTTTTCTCCTTCTTAATCAATAAGTAAAGTAAATTCGTCGGGCGGCCTAAAGTCGGTATCAGCCAATCAGCGAGGGAGACTATCCCCTTTCCACTAGCGCTAGACCAAGGAGATTGTTTTAGAATCTGAGGTAGAGCGCCACACCTACCATCAGCTCCTTACTTTACCGCACAGATCCCTGTGCTACTCATACGCTGAGTTGGCGAGGACCGGTATCGAACTAGGAACCTTGTGGTTTCTAGCCGAACGCTCTACCGACTGAGCTATTATTACTCGTGTTTCGTAATTGTACGACCGTTATCATCTTGCAACACCCTCTGGTTAAAAATTAGACCGTCCAAATCGTCCATCACAAAAATGTAAATCCTGATTATCTGGTATTGATTATTCACCGAATTCTTATTACTTAGGAATATCGTCACCTCAGGTAAATAACATTCCGTTTTTATCATGAATAAAGAAAGGGAAGAAAGAGGACATGCTACAAAGAAAAAATATAAAAAGAGAAAGAACGAACGAAAGAAAGAAAGAAAGAAAGAATTGAAATATCTTGAGATCTTCATTTTCGAGTCTCTGGACTTTCATATTTATCTCTGTATTTATAGTCAGTGTAGTGGCCTACTGTCGTTATCAGCAAGAGAGTCTATCCCCTTTTCGTTGGCGCTAGATCAGGGGATTATTTTTTGCTGGGATGAGGCGCCACACCTACCATCTGGTCCCAGATACGCTTATCTAAGCTTTTCTACTCATTCACTGAGTTGGTGGGGACTGATATCGAACCCGGAACTTTTCGATTCATAGGCGAATGCTCTACCTGATGAGAAATAAAAGAAATATTGTATATTAACAGGACCTGTGGATATACCACAGTATGATTAATTGTTACAACGTCTGATATGTTTACCAAGGAGTTATTCCAAAATACTTCAATATGTAAAAAGTAAAATAATCATGATTTAATTCTTTTTCACACTCCCTCCCCTTTCTTTTTCTTTATTTCCTTCTTTTCCTCTTTTCATTACTTTCGATTGAAACAGATTAGCGTTATTACTTCCGCGCAATTCCCCAACAGTATTACTAGCTACTTAATTAGCAGTGACTCGAATACGAATACAAAAACGTAACTCGTCTGCAAATAACCTCGCATATTCGTATCTTTATGGACTAGTCCAACTATCTTGTAGGGGGAAATATCTTCCCTTATAACACCTTTCCTCTCGCTGGGACAATAGACAACACGCAGTTTGGTTTGGTTTGGTATGTTTTGATTTACGGCTTATCAACCTTGGTGGGTCATTTAATGCCGACAAATAAATTCATTCTTAGTGGATAATACAATTTTGTTTATAAACTCATGTTTTTCTATTCAACCCATAGATGGGACCCTAACAGATACTACCACTCCAGGTCAAAGTGGACTAGGGAGCAATGGTGATGAAGGGGTGCGCCACATTCCCCAAACCTCCAAAACTCCCTTACAACACCTTTCCTCTAGCTGGGACATGGAACAAGCAGACAGTATCAACTGCATGGGAGTAAGACTTCCACATTCCCAAAGAAAGGGGTATCCTTGCTATGACTCTATACTCTTGAGATCTGGGGAGTTACCCCTTCATTACCTATTACTCCCAGATTCGCTCTGAAGCGGAGTGGAAGTATACAAGGTGTGTCACAAAAGTATCGAGATTGAAGCTGTATTTACCAAGATAGGAATGAACAATGAATGGAACATTAATTTTATTCAGAATACAAGGTGTGTCACAAAAGTATCGAGATTGAAGCTGTATTTAACAAGATAGAAATGAACAATGAATGGAACATTAATTTTTTTTTCAGAATACAAGGTGTGTCATAACAGTATCGAGATTGAAGCTGTATTTATCAAAACGTTAATTTTATTCAGAATACAAGGTGTGTCATAAAAGTATCGAGATTGAAGCTGTATTTAACAAGATAGAAATGAACAATGAATGGAACATTAATTTTTTTTTCAGAATACAAGGTGTGTCATAACAGTATCGAGATTGAAGCTGTATTTATCAAAACGTTAATTTTATTCAGAATACAAGGTGTGTCATAAAAGTATCGAGATTGAAGCTGTATTCACCAAGATAGAAATGAACAATGAATGGAACATTAATTTTTTTCAGAATATAAGGTGTGTCATAACAGTGCCGATTTTGAAGCTATATTTACTAAGAGAGAAATGAACAATGAATGGAAGGTTAATTTTATTCAGAATACAAGGTGTGTTACAAAAGTATCGAGATTGAAGCTGTATTTAGCAAGATAGAAATGAACAATGAATGGAACGTTCATTTTCTTCAGAATACCAGGTGTGTCATAAAAGTATCGAGATTGAAGCTGTATTTACCAAGATAGAAATGAACAATGAATGGAAGGTTAATTTTCTTTAAGAATACAAGGTGTGTCAAAAAGTACAAAAAAATCAGATACTTTTTTGACACACCTTGTTTGTGAGGTTTCTCTCTTTGGGTCAAATATATATGATTGAAATTAATTTATAATTTCTGTGCACACCGCTCATGTATTCCTAACAAAACCATAATTCATTCTCTTCTCTAATATATCAGTTAAAATCTTTGATATGTGGATTTCCTTGTGCTAAAAGCATTAAAAGTTTTTTATTAGGAAGACCTAACGAAAATAGAGTTGCTCCCCTTGATCAGTAGGGGACTGTTGGGAACCCGGAAGTCGGGTTTCTGCCATGTCATTTTTAGATTGGGGTTCGGGCTGAGTGGACGCACATGCAGAGCACGGTTGAGCTAGTTATAAGTCACTTTTAGGGTAGAAGCATTCTCTACTCGGTGTTTGATAAAACCTTGTTAATTTTCCAACAACCTGGTCTTGCATTATCATTTCAGTCTTCCGTATTTTATCTGTATGTAAAAAAACATAAGTTTTAATTTCAAGACCTTTTTTATTTCTTTTCCTTTTTTTTCCGTTTACTTCAAAAGAAATTCCGCCCCAATCAAAATATAACTTTTTTTTTCTTTTTTCAGTTGTTTATTGGTGTTTATTTTGTGACGGGAGATAAACTTGTTGGCCAATCAGTTGATCGATATCCAATCACCGGGGATGAATTGACCTGGGAATAATGGCAATGAAGGCGTAATCTCCAGAAGTGGAGCCTCACCATAAGATGCATCTTAGTATTATACCCAGGGAACCCCTCCTTTTTTTGAAGGGGTCATTTCTGATTTGTTGTTGTTGTTGCGCTAACATTTCCCCCGGGTCGGTTGAGCCGGCACCATCCAATGAATTCACCATATTACGAATGAACGAGTTTTGGTTTTGTTTATATTTTACGGCATATCAACCTCAGTGGGTCATTTAATGCCGATAAAGTTTTGAAATAAATTAATTCTTAATGGATAATACAATTTTTTTATAAATACATTTTTCTATTTAACCCATAGATAGGACCTTAACAGGTACTACCACTCCGCGTCAGAGTGGACCAGGGAGCAATGGTAATGAAGGGGTGACCCACATTCCCCAAACCTCCAAACCTGGAACCTCACCATCAGATAGAGTTTAACGTCATTCCCAGGACACGTAGACCATTCTAGCACCCATATGATAAAATCACTATTGCTCCTTGGTCAATTTTGACCCGGTGTGGTAGTACCTGTTAGGGTTCCATCTATGGGTTAAATAGAAAAACATGAGTTTATAAACAAAATTGATTATCCTTTAAGAATGACTTTATTTCAAAACTTAATTGGCATTAAATGACCCACTGAGGTTGATATGCCGTAAAACAAAACAAACCAAACCAAACCTAACAGCACTCTGACCCGGAGTGGTAGTACCTGTTAGGGTCCCACCTATGGGTTAAATAGAAAAATATATTGATAAACAAATTGAGTATCCATTTAAAATTGACTTTATTTCAAAACTTAATTGGCATTAAATAACCCACTGAGGTTGATATGGCGTAAAACAAAGCAAACCAACCCAAACCTAATAGTACTGGGTGACAGACCAATCCGCCTTGGGAGGCCCTATCATGAACTTGTGTTCCGAATTGCATATCTGAGACACTAACTCGTTGTCATCGCCCTGCCACGATGAAGAGAGGTTAGAATTTACAAGAAGATGGATAGGAATTTAACTTTCTTTCAACTAAATATGATTTATGGAGACATTTTTTTCATTTGAATTTTAAATTAGGTCTGCGCATGAAAAGAAAAGATTTTTCATCTTTTAACTTTGAGGTTTATATTTGTGGGTGGCCTAGCGGGAAAATGGCATCGGTTAGACAGGGTCAAATTCCGTAAAAGGGTGTAGCGTAATTATAAGGGTCTACCGGAATTTGGGATTAAAAATAAAACTCTATTCAAATTTCTAGAGAAAGAGAGGAACAAGAAATAAGAACAAACAAAGGTTAAAATTTGGAGAAGTGAACACACAGCGGGGTGCCAGTAACTTGACAGAAGAATGATATCGGAAATAGATTTAAAAATCAAATCGGAAGTTCCGGCTGTTGACCGGAAACGGAAGTGACGCAGCGATGAGAGGAAGAAGAAATTCTGCCCCTTTTCCTTTCGGCCGTAGTGGGAGTCAGACGAGCTCCTGGTCCCTCGTGTGGGTGTAGGACAGCAGTACAAAGCATGATACGATGAATATAGGATAATTTGACTATACTCCCTCTCTTTCTCTCTGTCTTTCCTTCTCACTGAAAAAAGCCCACGTGCGACAAAGTAATGAACAACTCCTTGGGACTATACAACCTGCGTGTATTGTTTCTCTACTAACGACGACTACTATTACAACTTGAGTTAGCCTGTGCGACCCACATCACCTTGTTACATGTATTGATTTGGTACCGTGACCATATCGTTATGCTACAAAGGGGTCATCGGTCAGAAAAGTATGGTAACTCCTGGTTACACGACTCCTGGGTGTATGGCGTCAAAATGTCGGCGGACTTCGTAAACAAAATTTATAACTATTTCTCTGAATGTTTGAGATGAGGCTTGATGATTAGTATTATCTGCGTTATTCGGACTATTATCCTCATCTTCATTTTTAACTGTACAATGTTTCAGTCGATGTGCCCTCCGACCTTCTTCAGGTATTTCTTGTAAGACTCGGGAACCTTCAATTGACTCGGGAAACATCTTATCGGACTGGGGAACTTTTTTTTTTGGACTCGGAAACCTTCTTATTATAATCGGGAACCTTCTTGTCGTAATCGGGAGCCATCACAGAACTTTGAACCTAACCTTTTATTCAGTCCACGGAAGTATCCTGTTCTTATTCCGCTAACCATAGCTCCGCTAGAGGCGTTAAGCTGTGTTAATTATTATTCTATGTTACTGCTGCCCTTGACCAGGATTGAACCTGCAGTCCAGAGATAACTGTCACTTAGAACTGTCTTAACCTGACTCCTTTATCCACTAAGCCATGTATCCAATTGTACAGATAACAATGAAGATGAGGACAATTAATAACGTCAAGACAATACCACAGAAATCAGTTCTATTTACAATGGATATCAGATCCCTATAGTCTAACATCAAGGACAATAAAACCTTCCTAATGAATTGCCGCCCTGTGGGAGTCTTACCCCTGCAGAGGGGTTATACTCTCCAAATGGGGCCACCTGTTGACCGTGGTTGGCGACCCGTGATGCTTAAGGGTAGAACCCAGATGGCTGAGCAGTCTCTAATATGCAATATTTCACTTTGGCCCTATCTTGGGCTAGACGGCTGGTCGGAGAGGCCCACTCCGATCAATCGGCTAGTCACGTCAAGCTCTTGCACCTATACGATTTTCCTATCCCTATTGCCCTTATGGCAAGCCCAAACCTTTTTATCATTTGGGTGCTAGATTGCGGTGGCTGAGGGTCTACATGTCCTGGGAATGACGTTAAACTATCTGATGGTATGGTTCCAGTTTTGGAGGTTTAGGGAATATGGAGCACCCCTTCATCACCATTGCTTCCTGGTCCACTGACCCGGAGTGGTAGTACCTGTTAGGGTCCCATCTATCTATCTATCTATATATATATATATATATATATATATATATATATATATATATATATATATATAATATATAGTTAGTTAGTTAGTTAGTTTCGAAATTTGATTTACAGGTAAACATCTTTGTTTATATAAGTGTCCTCTGTCAATAGGTGACCTCGGAATTCTTCATATCAATTAAAAAAAACATTATTGTAAACATTGTTTTATAAGATATTTTCCACGTTCTGTATATGAAAAAAAGCCTGCTGTGCCGAAAATGTGTCAAACAGATAAAACTTGTGTGAGTGTACTACCAAGAATACTATACTGCTGTGAACTAGATAGATCGAGACATGGAATGTAGTGTGACAAACTGATGAAATTCACGAAACAAAAACATTGTTTATTTGTTTTGGAAATCCTTTAAAGAGGAACATCTTTAAGGGATTTATCTATTTTTCTATCTATCTATCTATCTATCTAGTCTGGTTATATCAATTCAGTTCTGCTCATCTTCTCCCTCTCTCTCTCTCACTATATATATATATATATATATATATATATATATATATATATATATATATATATATATATATATATATATATATATATATATATATATATATATATATATGAAAATGTGTTAAACGGATAAGCCTTGTGTGGGTGTATTACCGAGAATACTATACTGCTGTGAACTAGATAGATCGAGACATGGAATGTAGTGTGACAAACTGATGAAATTCATGAAACAAAAACATTGTTTATTTGTTTTGGAAATCCTTTTAAAGAGGAACATCTTTAAAGAATTTATCTATCTTTCTATCTATCTATCTATCTGAACTTTTCTATCTATCTATCTATCTATCTATCTATCTATCTATCTATCTAGTTCTGCTAATTACAATTCGGTTCTGGTCATCTCTCTCTCACTCCTTTCTCTCTTTCAATATATATATATATATATATATATATATATATATATATATATATATATATATATATATATATATATATAATATTCTGTTATTACCTATCAGTCTTTTTATATCTTACTATCTATCTATCTATCAATCAATCTATCAAAGTCACTTCTTATCTATATATCTAGTTCTGTTCATAACAATTCCGTTCTGTTAACTCTCTCTCTCTTTCTCCCCCCTCTCTCTCTCGCTCTCTCTCTCTCTCTCTCTCTCTCTATATATATATATATATATTATATATA
>CM042169.1:2399108-2401608 GCA_023376005.1 Doryteuthis pealeii
CATTTGTAGTTGTAAGAGAAAACTTTTTATACAACTATATATATATATATATATGTGTGTGTGTGTGTGTGTGTGTGTGTGTGTGTGTGTGTGTGTTTGTATTTGTAAGTTACCGGCCGAAATAAATCTACAATGGCCAAATGACATTAAATACATACATTTGTTTATATATTTTACGATCACCAGAGAGATCCAGTCTGTAAACCTCAAACGATCATTTCCGTATGCTGGTGTTAAAAGTTAACTTAAGTCGCCCATAGAGAGCTCTACCGGGATTTAGAAGCATATATATATATATATATATATATATATATATATATATATATATATAGTATGTGTTCATGTTATTGTCCGATACAAATACATACCTGATGAATTCTTGTCCCTCTTCTTTTTCTTCCGGGTGAACGAACGGTCTTTATTCCATCGTTTCTTTACGAATTGGTCTGTAAATAACTTGGCGCCAGACAGAACTCCATCACGCATGCGCAACCGATTTTTTTCCCAAGCGTATCCCAGCGGCCTCCATTTTTTTTTGTCTTTTGCCGCTATTCATGACTGAGGACCTAAGCGTGCAGAATTAAATTTTAAGTATCTCCAAAGTACACAAGACATACCCCATGACACCAAAATAAATAAACGAATAAATAAATAAATAAATAAGTAAGTAAATGTTTCTATTTTTTATTTTATTTTATCAACGTCATTCCGTACAGATGTACTTGATTCTGTCGGGATTAATCGGCCATTGTATTTTTTTCTTTCTTTTTCAGGAACAAAGTCCGTTTGTATTCGCGCCTCGACGCGTGCGCACTGGCACTGTGTCGGACAATGTTATTGTTACCCGAAAATCTCGCAAGATGGTTACCCGCGTTTTGTTTTCGTGGTTGGGTAGGTGATTTAACGGTGTATGAATTACATCTGTGAAGTGTTCAGGTAAGTATTTAAATATACATTTGCAACGACTTAAAATCAAGAATAATGCTGCAGATATATATATGTATATATATATCTCAGTCGGTAGGGCGTTCGGCTAGAAACCACGAGGTTCCTAGTTCGATACCGGTCCTCGCCAACTCAGCGTATGAGTAGCACAGGAATCTGTGCGGTAAAGTAAGGAGCGGGTGATAGGTGTGGCGCTCCACCTCAGATGCTAAAATAATCTCCTTGGTCTAGCGCTAGTGAAAAGGGGATAGACTCCCTCGATGTATGGCTTATACCGACATTAGGCCACCCCGATGACTTTACTTACTTTTTATATATATATATATGGGTGAACTTGCACAAAGGTGTCAAAATTAAGGTGACCCAGAAAAAACAGAACCCAAATTATCTATTTTCCCATTAAACTAACCTTAAACCCCAACCCCAACCCTAACTCTAACCCTTAAGCCTAAGCCTAACCCCTAACCCTAACCCTAACACCCCCTAGTTAAAATTAACAGTTTTATTACAAAATTTGTGGGTTCTGTTTTTTTCTGGGTCACCGGTATACAGGGTGACCCAGAAAAAAATAGAACCCAAATTATTTATTCATTTTCCCATTAAACTAACCCTAAACCCCAACCCTGCCCCTATCCCTAACCTTAATTCTAACTCTAATCCTAACCCTAAACCCTAACCCTAGAACCCCACAGTTAAAATTAACAGTTTTATTACAAAATTTGTGGGTTCTGGTTTTTTCTGGGTCACTCTAATTTTGACACCTTTGTGCAAGTTCAGCCATATATATATATATATATATATATATATATATATATATATATCTTAAGCATGTATAATTAGATAATTTCTGTATCAATTAATTCTACAACAATGGCCTTTTGGGAGCATTTTTAAAGCCCCATATCAAACACACACACAGAGAGAGAGAAGAGAGAGAGAGAGAGAGAGAGAGAGAGAGAGAGAGAGAGAGAGAGAGAGAGACCGCACTCCCACAACAAATTAGGTATGTATAAAATTTCCAAAAACATAACTTTCAGAAAATAAGATACTGTATACCAAATAAATCCTTTTTCGTATTTATGATTATTCGGACTATTGTCCTCATCTTCATTGTTATCTGTACAACGTTTCGGCCGAAGTGCCCTCCGGCTTTCTTAAGGTATTTTTTGTCGGACTCTGGAATCTTCACG
Source organism: Doryteuthis pealeii (assembly GCA_023376005.1). NCBI lineage: Eukaryota > Metazoa > Mollusca > Cephalopoda > Myopsida > Loliginidae > Doryteuthis > Doryteuthis pealeii. The sequence continues at coordinate 2,401,244 of CM042169.1, forward strand.
GACTCGGGAACCTTCTTTTCGAACTCGGGAACCTTCTTGTTGTAATCGGGAGGCATCACGGAACTTTGAACCTAACCCTTTATTCAGTCCACGGAGTTATCCGGTTCTCATTCCGCTAACCATTGCTGGGGTAGAGGCGTTAAGGTGTGTTAATTAATATTCTATGTTCTAGAGATAACTGTCACTTAGAACTGTCTTAACCTAACTCCTTTATCCACTAGGCCATGTGTCCAATTGTACAAATAACAATGAAGATGGGGACAATAGTCCGAATAACTCAGATAATACTAATCATCAAGCCTCATCTCAAACATTCAGAGAAATAGTTATTAATTTTGTTTAGGAAGTCCGTCCGTCCGTCGTAA
>CM042169.1:2406608-2409108 GCA_023376005.1 Doryteuthis pealeii
GTATAATCAAAAAATAGAACAACTGAAACTTACTCTTCCATCACTCTCGTCTTTCATTGTTATTTTTTCTAATTCAAGTATTTAGTTAAAATACGAAGTAAAGAATAAAATGACACTTATCTTTTCTTGTTAATGGATTTCATTTAAGATTAATTGAAGAGATTTTTGCTTATATTCATTAAAATAGAATCAAACAGTAAGAAACCAATAATACTAAGCATATATTTATTAAAATCACATTTTTGATATCAATATGCAAATTAGCCTTCCCATTCATACTGTAAACCGCTATTTTGTTGTATATATAAATACAATTGCATGTTATTATTATGTAGATATGGTTAACAGTATAAATAATGTAAAACAATTTTATCAATAATTCAGGTTAAAATAAGGATAAATTCATGGTGAATGTGACGTCAATTACTAAGGGAATTGTGACTTGAGTAGTGATTTAGTTTCGGTTACAGACAGAAAAACACACAATCTCCATTATAATAATAAGATTATTAGTCTTAATGAATGTTAAACTCTTCCAAACATAGGACTATTAAACGTGTGTCCACTGTATATGTCCATTCGTATATTTTGAGAAATTCGTAATGTTCAATCCAAAGCTTCTTACATAAACGTTTTAACAAAAAAAAATCTTTTCACAGAATATATACTTTATCTATTAATAATGGAGATTTGCTTCCGGTTTTTATCTGTAACAAAAACTACATCTCTGCTTACGTCACATTACCCAAAATCGTCATAACATAGAATAAATACACTTAAAATTTGAACATGCAATATTAGACAGTCCTCATTGTTTTTTTAAAACAAGTTTTAATAAATACATGACTGGTATTATATATCTATATATAGTTTGTTTTATTTTAATACATATTTAAAGTTTAGATTTCAAATTGTTTTATTTTTGAATCGTTTAATGAATTTGATGATTTTACTTACTTAGGGTACAAACTCGCTGACATTGAAATTTTAACTTCCGCCCCTCATGCAATATGTTTCAAAAATTTATTTTTACACCGCCTGGAGGGTGTTTTTTTTATTTTGCTAGTATATATAATAGGGATTGCCAATTTGTCGTCTCCTTTTCATTTAAAAAACGAATTAGAATTGATTAAATCTATTATTTAATGTCAACTTAGTAAACATATTAAAAGAAGTAACATAATGAGCATCAGTAAAAAAAAAAAAAAAAAAAAAGAAGCAAAATAATATTACACATGTAATTTATTTTTAATACATTTTGATTTGAATTATTTTTTCGGTCAAATAGTTTGTTTTTGCTCAAATATATCTTTTTTTTTTCTCAAAAATTGTTGATGTTATTTATTTTCCTTTAAAAGGGAAAGACGAAGATTTCAAGAAATAACGAACATTTGTAACGGGCGCTACATGATCGAATACGTCACACCCTTTTTTAATTTCTACTGTCGGCTTGGTCTTTAGAATACATCCACTGCACTTCTGTAGAAGGATAAGACTTCCGTAAAGTGGCCAGTGGTTAGCCATGGGTGACAACCCATGATGCTTAAGGATGGAACCATGGTGGCTGAGCAGTCCATGACATGCAACACTCCACTTTGGTCCTTACTTAGACATTGTATTCTATTTATATCTATTATTATTTTAAATACAAAGTAGAATAAAATTAGCACCATTACCACTAACCAAGGCACCCCTATATATATATATATATATATATATATATATATATATATATATATATATATATATACTATAGTGTGGGATTGTCACTGTCTTCAAATATCTAACTAACCAACTAAAATCTTCAAAAATCCAACTAACCAACCAATCTTTTCTCACTCACTCTCTCACAATATATATATATATATATATTATACTTACCCTTCCACTCGAGTAGGATGTGATACTAGGTCAGTAAAGTGGAGTTTAACAGGTTTTAATTCAATGTTTTCGTTCTCCTAGACTGGTTGTCATATCAAGGTACAAATAAAAAGTTTACAAAGGTCCTTAATGACATTTAAGTTTTCAAATTTATTACGCCAAAGAAAAATATTATTTATAAAGAAATCTACATTAAAACATATTACTGCACATAATTCATTACATTCTATTTTCTTATGTTTTTATGTAATACAATGCTATTCTTATTAAAAAAAACGTAACAAAAAATTAGGGTGTTTTTAGGGGAGGGGCTGGAATGGATTAGTAGAATTTGAGTTTATTTCAATGGGGAAAATTGATTTGATATACGAGGAAGTCAAGTTGCGAGTGCAATGAATTAAACTCGTACGTCTATGAAAAAAAAAGATAGTCGATGGAGTGGAAACATCCTTACTCTCGAGTTGACAGCTATTATTATATATATATATATATATATATGTGTGTATGGGGGGGGGGGAGAACATTTTTAAAGAAAACAAACACAGGATGTCATGAACGATGGAAACTCTTTATGTCGATACTTAAGTATTTCGTTTGTTTTTTTAAAATAAAACCTTCA
>CM042169.1:2416608-2421608 GCA_023376005.1 Doryteuthis pealeii
ACAATATATTTTATGAATTTGGTTGGGTGGTCAAACGTCCAACTGAGCATGTTGTCTGTTCTAATCTGCTATTTCTGTATCTTGGATCTGGGCTCTTGATGTAGCTGGTTTCTATTTATCTTTTACTAGCAGCGGCTACCCGACGTCGCCTGGGTAGAGTTTTTTTAGTTAGTCCCGCAGATCCATTATTACTGAATTGTGAGTTGAATCCTCGTGGAATGCGCCATTTAAATCCCTATGTTAAAAAATAGACCTTGCATTGATCCAGCTACTCTGAAAAGAAATGTTAATGTCTAATATTAAATGAAAAAAATCCATGCTGTTATCATTTAAATTTTATTTTTGGTTATCTTCATAAATATAAATCAAATCTCGATTATTTTTTCTCAAAAACCAAGTCCTGGTGATATTTCATGTGTATATATATTTACTTTATCGTTAATTGTATTATTTTCGAAGTTTCCTCCGGACATAAAGATTCACAACTGCCCTTTATATATGTATAGATAGTTTGGAACTACTTAGGTTTTCTCGGGTTCATTCGGTCTTTGCATCCGTTGTTATTTTTAGTTAAGAACACAAGACTTGGTGTAAGGTTTCTCAGAGCTCTTTATTAAATGAACCCAAATAAATGGCCTCTGAGGACAGACCGTCATCTTGCATCTGCCCCCTTCAAACACCTTGCCAAAACTCTATTTTCTCTATCTTGATTCCGGCTTGGCTATAGCCAAATTTAAGCCAAGATCAGTTACTTACGCGTCTCAATTACACGTCAAACTAATTCTTTTTTTTTCCATTTCTGCAATTTTTAATTTTAATTTCCGCATCTTAATCCCTCGTCAACCAACGCTGACTTTGTCAAACTGACCTTGTCAATCTCATTATCTTACATTTGTACCATATCAACACGTATCTCTCTCTCTCTCTCTCTCTCTCTCTCTCTCTCTCTCTCTCTCTCTCATCTCTCTCTCTGTCTGTCTATCTGTCTCTGTCTGTCTGCCTGTCTCTCTCTTTCTCTGTCTCGGTCTGTCTGTCTGTGTCTCTCTATCTGTCTCTCTGTCTCTCTGACTCTCTCTATATATATGTCTCTGTCTCTGTCCCTGTCTCTATCTCTGTCTCTGTCTCTCTGTCTCTCTGTCTGTCTCTGTCTGTCTGTCTGTCTCTGTATCTCTGTCTCTCTCTTCACGACCACTGTCTGTCTCTCTCTGTCTCTTCTCTCTGTCTCTGTCTGTCTGTCTGTCTCTGTCTGTCTGTCTCTCTGTCTGTCTCTCTCACCCACTGTCTGTCTGTCATTCTGTCTCTGTCTCTGTCTCCTTATCTCTCTCTCTCTCTGTCTGTCCGTCTGTCTCTGTCTCTCTGTCTCTCTGTCTCACCCTCTTCTGTCTGTTGTCTGTCTGTCTCTCTCTGTCTCTGTCTCGCTGACTCTCTCTCTCTCTGTCTCTCTGTCTGTCTCTTTCACCCTCTGTCTCTCTGTCTCTGTCTCTGACTCTCTGTCTGTCTGTGTGTCTCTCTCTGTCTCTGTCTGTCTCTCTGTCTCTTTTTCTCTGCCTCTGTCTCTGTCTCTCTCTCTCTGTTTCTCTCTCTGTATGCCTCTGTCTCTCTCTATATGTCTCTCTGTCTCTCTGTCTGTCTCTCTCGCCCTCTGTCTCTCTGTCTCTGTCTCTCTCTGTCTCTTTATCTGTCTCTCTCTCTCTATATATATATCTCTATCTCTGTATGTCTCTGTCTGTCTCTCTGTCTGTCTCTCTATCTCTGTCTGTCTCTCTGTCTCTTTCTCTGTCTCTCTCTATCTCTCTGTCTCTATCTGTCTCTCTCTGTCTCTGTCTCTGCCTGTCTGTCCCTCTCTGTCTGTCTGTCTGCCTCTCTCTCTCTCTCTCTCTCTCAAAAAGAATTTAAAATACAAAATGAAGAAAAACAACATCTCAGCTGTTGTCTTAATTGGTCTTGTTACTGTGTTTTGTTTTCATTACGACTTTTTTATGTATGGAATATCAAAAGCGTAATAATTATCTGAGCTTTTTGATTGGCTGGTCAGTTGCTTCGATTTTTACAACATGTCAACCCTTGTTGGGTTATTTAATGCCGAAGTCCTTTTTATTTTATTCATTATTGTTGGGTATTCAATTTTTCAAAATCATTTTAAAAACCTATTTTTGATCTATTTAACCCTAATAAGCATCGCCTCTTAGGGACAGGGTGAATCAGGAAGTAATGGGAATGAATGGGTACTCCACATTCCCCAGAGCTCCAGAATTAGAACCTCACCACTAGATACAGTTTAATGTATTACCAAGATACCAAGCACATATATGATAAAAAGTGTTAGGGATTTATCATGAGAGCAATACGCTGACTTCATACACTTTGGGGAACTAAATCACGGATTCCATCCAAATGTTAAAAAAATGTCCAGAAAGCTCGAAAAGATTGTTAATAAAATTGTTAAACAGGAGACGTGCCTTTTGTTTAATTCTACACACATATATATATATATATATATATATATATATATATATAATAAGTAAAAAGGTAAGTCGTCGGGGCGGCCTCATGTCGGTATCAGCCGAGGGAGTCTATCCCCTTTTCACTAGCGCTAGACCAAGGAGATTATTTTAGCGTCTGAGGTGGAGCGCCACACCTACCATCAGCTCCTTACTTTACCGCACAGATCCCTGTGCTACTCATAACGCTGAGTTGGCGAGGGCGGGTATCGAACTAGGAATCTTGTGGTTTCTAGCCGAACACTCTACCGACTGAGCTAACCCGGCCCTTATATTGAATCCGACAATATGTAAGAAGGTTTTATAGAAAAACAACAAGATGTTAAAAATTTTTGCTGACAGATATCTGTTTCGACATTATGAATATGTCTTTATCAAAGCAACATTGTAAGCGGAAAAACGAAATGAATATATCAGTAATTGCAAGGCACAGAACGCTCACGATCAGTACCGGAATTTTTTTTTAAATTTAAAAAAAATACATATGTGTTGTTAAAAATAAAATAAATTTTATTCTTAAAATGTTTAAGCATTTTTATCATAAAAAGCTCAAAAGAGTTTGTAGTAAAAATGTATATGAATATCAAAAAAGTTCATTTTTACCTTCATACTGTCCATAGAAAAAACAAATTTGGAATTACTTAAATAATATCACCGGAGGCTCATATTTTCGGATGTAATAAGGATCCGACTCTGCGAGTTTAACATCATTGCAGATTCATGTTGCTGGACTTGTTACATTTTTAAAACTTTCATTTGTAACCGAACATTTTCCTGAACTTTTTTGATATCATATACATTTTACTACAAACTCTTTTGAGCTTTTTATGATAAAAATGCTTAAACATTTTAAGAATAAAATTTATTTTTTTTTTAACAACACATATGTATTTTTTTTAAATTTAAAAAAAAAATTCCGGTACTGATAAAAAAAAACTATAAAATTATACATATAACATACTTAACAATGCTTCAAGCAAATTACCAATTACTTATATATATATATATATATATATATATATATATAATATATATATATATATATATATATATGTGTGTGTGTGTGTGTGTGTGTGTGTTTTGGATTATGTCAGTGTTGCCGATATTCCTCCAGCTGCTATTGTCGCAAAGTATCTTGCGTAGGTGAATTCCCAAATTTTTGGCTTTGTCAAAAGTAGAATTTTCTGATATATCAATAGGTCTTCAATGGAAGACTAAAAAAAAACTCCATCTCAATAAAATTAATACCTCTTTTCCATTACCCACTAACAAGATAATCAAAATTTGCAGACTTTGCACTAGCAATTGCTTTTTCCAATACAACGGAACCTTTTACAAACAGAAGTTCGGATTGCCTATGGGGTCACCTTTGAGCGGCGTTTTGGCGTGCTTATTCCTTGAATTCTTAGAATCCGGTCTCTTTCAATATATTTTACCTAATAACTCTAATTTTTTTTCCGTTATAATGACGACACGTTATTCATTTACCCGAAAAAGTGTAATTTAACTAATATTATATATATATATAAATAAATAAATAAATAATATATATATAATATATATATAATATAATATATATATATATAATAATATATATAATATATATATATATATATATATACCGGAATCAGTACCGGAATTTTTAAAATATATATATATATATATATATATATATATATATATTAGGGCCGATATATATAATATATATATATAATATATATATATATATATAATATATATATATATATATATATAAAATATATATATATATATATATATATATATATATATATAATATATATATATATACGGTCCTCGCCAACTCAGCGTGTGTGTAGCACAGAGATCTGTGCGGTAAAGTAAGGAGCTGATGGTAGGTGTGGTGCTCCACCTCAGACGCTAAAATAATCTCCTTGGTCTAGCGCTATTGAAAAAGGGGATAGAGTCCCTCGTTGTCTGGCTGATACTGATATTTAGGCCGCCCCGACGACTTTACTTTTACTTATATATATATATATATATATATATATATATATATGTCGCCTCTATATGTAAAGAAATTGTTTGGAGAGTTGTATGCTTTGATATTGTTGTTGATCTTCTCTTCCTTTTTCCTTCTTGCCGGTCGCACCTTAGGGAACTAAAGTTTTGTCGGGGTCCCCATGGTTATAGAGTGCCACACCCGTTCCTGTTGAAGGGGAAAATGTTGTCTTAGTCTCACTGTCGGTTCCGACTTCCCCGCTGATGGCGGCATCTGTCACCGCCAAGATCCCAATGGGAAACATTATTGTCTAGACGGAGTGCCCGGCCGGGGACAACGGTAGCGTCGAGATGGTTCAACGATCGACAGATAATTAAGCACAAGTATATATATATGTATATATAAAGACTGCACAGGCTATTTTGGGCTATAGCACATGGGTAAGCGAATGAGGTCGGTCGTAAAATCTGACCCTGTGTCACATGAAACGCTGAAGTGGTGCACTTTTTTGTCTTGAA
>CM042169.1:2426608-2444108 GCA_023376005.1 Doryteuthis pealeii
TGTTCATGAAAAAATTGAGTATCCATTAGAATTTATTTATTCAAAACTATAATCAGCATTAAATGATCCACTGTGGTTGATATGCCGTAAAACAAAACAAACCAAACAAACCAAATCTTTTAGAAAAAAAAATATACAGGGTGTTTGGGATGAATTATACATACTTATATTTGGTTATTTTTCTCCGTAGGTTGGAGGTATTGGCGCACACTACGCATCATTTAAAAGCTTGGACACTTCTTCATTGATATACGTGATGAGAGTTAGAATGGATGACTGGAACCTACAGGAATCATGGAAGAGAATAACTTGTATCATGATGATCTGCACCGGCCATCAAAATAAGGAGATTATATTTGCTGCCCAATGCTCCCTGAACACTGTAAAAACAATCCGAACTGGAGAATTGCAATGGAGACTCCGGGGCTGTGGCTAGAAGAAATCAACATAACAGACGATCTGATTGCGTTCGTACAGCAGAATTCCTTGAAAATCTGCAGAAAAAAAGGGTTGAAATAGCCTGGCATTGGAATTCGGACTTTGTCACGTGAATTGAATATTTCAGCATCTACCATGAAGCTTGCACTCAATGAAGACCTTCGCTACTACTAATACAAGCGTCGCAGAGGTCAACTGCTCCCAGAAAAGGCCCGTGAAAATCGTCTGACAAAGGCCAAGAAACTTCTGAGCAAAGTGAAATATCCTGCTGAACCACAAACAATCTGGCTCTTTTCCGATGAGAAAAACTTTTCCCAAGATCAGATCACAAAGGAGATGGCTTGCATGCAGACTCTTCGTGTCATGCAGACTAAATTTCTCGAAACTGCCATGGTTTTCGGATGTGTGTCTTCTAAGGGTAATGTGATACCTCCGCATTTTTTCAGAGGTGTTATCAGGTTGAATTCAGATGCCTACGTGGAGTTGCTAAACACTGCAGTCAAATTTAAGAAAATATGAATAATACATAAATAATAAAATATATAAATAAAATATATAAATAATAAAATATAAGTAATATATAAATAATAGAATATATAAATAAGATATGTAAATAATAATATAATATTATATATAAATAATAATAATAATAAAATATAAATAATATATAAATAATAAAATATATAAATAAAATATATAAATAATAGAATATAAATTTATTAAGTCTCATCAGCGGGGTATACCTACGACAGAGATCGAAACCGATCTCTGTCGTAGGGAGATTTTATGCGATAGTACGGGAAATTTCATACGATATATGCATTGTAATTGCCTTCAAAATATAAATAATAATGATATATATATATGTGTGTGTGTATGTGTGTAGTATAATGAGTGTGTGTGTAGTATAGTGAGAAATTTGAAAATACACAGGTTTAAGTAAAATGAGTGGTAAGTTTATTAGCAGACGCTGCAGTGTTACGATCTGTTAAGTAGATCTTCTTCAGGGCTTTTGTTGATATAAGAAAGAGTAAAAAAATGTATTACAGATTATTGAGGAGACTGTGATAGTCCTTGTTTCTCAATCTGTTCAAATTTGAAAATTGTTTTCTCAATTGTTCAAATTTGAAATTGTTTCTCAATCTGTTCAATAAATTTGAAAATAATTTTCAAATTTGAACAGATTGATAAACAAGGATTCCTCATTATTCTGTGATAAGAATTGTTTACTCTTCCTAAAATTTCCTTATATCAACAAAAGTCCCGAAGAAGATCTACTAAACAAATTGAAACACTGCAGCGTTGCCTGAATAAGTATCACTCATTTTATTTGAACCTGTGTTTTTTTCAAATATTTTCACTATATTACATACCATCTGATTCACTTCCATTTTCTCTCTCTCTCTCTCTCTCTCTCTCTCTATATATATATATATATATATTATATATATATATATATATAATCATTATAATTGAGATTGTGGGTTTGGTCTGTCTGTAACTATATTCCTATACAAGTCATAATCCCCTTTGTTATTTACATCACATCACATTCTCCATGATTTTATTTTTATTTAAACCTCAATTATTGATAAAAGTGTTTTCCATCATTAAGATTGTTGACCATATCTACATACTAATAACATGCAATTGTATTGATATATACAACAAAATAGCGGTTTTAACAGTGTGAAGGGGAAGTCTCATTTGCATATTGATATCAAACATTTGATTTTAATAAATATATACTTAGTATTATTGATTTCTAATTGTTTAGTTTCATCTTATTGAATATGAGCAAAATTCTCGGGGATAAATCTTAAAAGAAATCCATTAACAAGAACAAATAACTGTAATGTTATTCTTTACTTCCTATTTTAACTAAATAGTTAAATTAGGAAAATTTAGCATTGAAAGACGGGAGTAATGGAAAATGATGGAATGGTTAGTTTCAAAGTTGTTCTATTTTTCGAGTATACCCCCTCTGTTCCAAATCTTTTTATCTGCATTCTTATTTAGTTTTATTAGCCTTTCTAATTTAATGATATTTTATATTAAAACGTAAATACTTGCACCCAGAGGGTGCATATATTCGCTAATATATATATAATATATATATATATATATATATTATATATATAATAATATATGAAATAGATGGAAAATGAATCCGGTCGAAACAGATTTCTGTCAGCAATTATAAACATCATTTGTGTTTTCAAAAATGTTAAATTCATACTGTCGGATTAATTTCCATCTATTTTCATATTTGTCTAATGGAAAAACAAAATATCTGGATGTTTACACCTCTGAAGGCTTTTATCTACAACACTACGGATTTATCAACCACAAATGATTTGAAACTTTACATCTTTCTTCAATTATGCTGTGGACTTGTAAATTACTTTTAATAGCTGGAATATATCATGAACAATTTTGATACTCATTATACACTTTTATATAATTTTACATCAAACTCTTTTGAGTTTTAATTATGAACTATAATGCTTCCTGATTTTTTAAAAATAAAAAAATTATTTTATTTTTAACACAGAACACGCATTTTTTAAAAATTCCAGCATTGAATAATAGCGTTTTTTGTTTGTACCCTTTCTTCTAACGGTTATCTATCCGTCTTTCTCTCATATGTTGCTCTTGATGATGACCGATCTATTGAAGCGGTCGAAACCGATTTCTGTCAGCAATTATAAACATCATTTGTTTTTCAATTAATGTTAAATTCATATATATATATATATATAATATATATATATATGTGTGTGTGTGTGTGTGTGTGTGTGTGTGTGTATATATATGAAAATGGAAGTGAATCCGACGGTATGTTGAAAAAAGAAATAAAGGAAAGAAAGTATAGAATGGATAATATAGGATATTTTAATCAATTTTACTTACACATGTTTCGTGTATGGAACATTTCTACATTTTTTCTATTATTATTATTTCATTTCATTTGGTTATTTAAAAATGATAATAGTTTGAAAAATGTACACATGGATAAACTCCTGACCGAAACACGTGTAAGTAAAATTGATTAGAATATCTTATATTATCCATTCTATACTTTTCTTTCCTTTATTAATTTTTTCAACATGCAGGTCACGCGCAAATCGCATGCAAGGATTGAAAAGAATAACGTAGCGTTCAACCGTTATTAAACAGCCATAACAGAAAAATTGCAGAAACACGCCACAACCTATATATATATATATTATATATATATATTATATATATTATATATATATATATATATATATATATAACCAGAATATCTGAACACGTGTTGCATATGTAAAATAAAAGAATAAAACATTTTTTTCTGAGACAATATATTTTGCAGACCTTCTTTTTTATAAAATATTAAATGTTCTGCAGTTCGAACCCAGAACAACATTTTATATATATATATATATATATTATATATATATATATATATATATATATATATATATATAGATAGATAGATAGATAGATAGATAGTCTGATCATTTTTTATCATTCTATGTATATATGTGTCTCATTAAAAAATGACTATTCCTACTAACCTAATTATTTATGCAGCTTCTTACCAGTCTGTTTATTTAACGATGTCTTACATAAGTCTGGTTATGCAACTGTCTTTTCCATCTGCTAATATATTGCCATTTCCTCTTGCTGTCATAAGTCAGTTTTTTCTTCTTCTTTTTCCTCGTACTACTAACCAACATGTTAACTTTATTTGTTTAACTGCATATCAACCCCTTATGGGTTATTCAATGCTGACATTTCATTCCTTAGTAAATATCTTATCAACGATTTGTGTTTTTAACATTTCTTTGGAAAAAAAATTTAGTTGTATTTATATGTCAATAATAATAATAATAATAATAATAATAATAATATTGCACATGGAAAGACTTGGACATGGTTAAGAAAAGGAAACCTCAAAAGAGAAACAGAATCATTAATAATTGCTGCACAAAATAATGCCATAAGGACAAACTATATCAAAGCGAAAATTGATAAGACCCAACAAAATCGTAAATGTAGACTTTGCAGTAATAGAGATGAGACTGTAAACCATATACCTCTGTGAATGTAGCAAACTAGCACAACGAGAATACAAAACTAGACACGAAATGGGTTGGGAAGGTGATCCACTGGGAATTATGCAAAAAATTTAATTTTGACCATACAACAAAATGGTATATGCCGTAAACCAGAATCTGTTCTTGAGAACGAAACGCAAAGATTCTCTGGACTTTGAAATAAAAACGGACCACCTCATCCAGCAAGAAGACCAGACCTAGTGTTGATTAACGAAAAAGAAAGAACTTGTCAACTGGTGAATTTTGGCAGTTCCAGCAGATCACAGGGTGAAGCTAAAGGAAAATGAAAAAAATGGACAAAAATCTGGACCTTGCCAGAGAACTGAAAAAGTTTGAAAAAATACTGGAGGACCTGGAAATCAGGAAGAATTGAGACCATCCAGACTCCTGCATTACTGTAATCTGCCAGAATACTCAGAAGAGTCCTGGAGAGCCGCGGAGACTTGTTGTTACTCACTCCAGTGAAATACCATCAGCTGACGCTGAGGTGAAAAACTAAAATTAATAATAATAATAATAATAATAATAATAATAATAATAATAAATAAAATATCTTTTGTATGGCGAATTAGTAAAAGGCTCCCGTTCGGTAGGTAGACCACCCCTACGATTTAAAGATGTCTGCGGGAGAAACATGAGAATATGCCACATTGACACAAACACGTGAGAGGTAGATGCAAAAAATCGAGCGCCTAGAGCCTTAACATGACGCGAGGCGCGGAGGGGGGAAGTGGCAGAGAGGAGAGCAAAACACAAAATTTTACTACACTGTCATTATATATATTTACCAACCCCCTCCGCACGAGCAGGATGTGACACAAGGTCAATTTCTTAAGCGGAGTTTAACAGGTTTCAATTCAGAGTTTTCCTTTTCCTAGACTGGTTACCTAGCCATGGTTAAAAAGCCCTTTCTGTCCTGCTATTTGCCCATAGCTGGTGGGAGAATAGGATTCATAGCTTTCCCAAGGGTATTAGTGTTATATGGAAATTCAAACAGCTCCGTCCAGGAATTGAACTTGGGTCGACGAGTTCACTCCCTATGACTCTAACCATTAGACACGCGGCTCAATACTACACTGTCGTTATAAGTTACAAACTCTTTCCGCAAAATAAATTTTAGCCCGGGCAACACAGATTTAACTACATAGTCGTAACGAGTCACAAACTCTTTTACCGCAAAAAAAAAAATGTTAGCCCGAACCAGGCAGATTTCACTACTACAAGTTAAAATCTATTTTTCCCCCAAAGAAATGTTAACTGGAACAAGACAGAATTAACTGCACAATAGTAAGGAATTAAAAACTGCTCCCCCCTGTAGCGAGATGGGGAAGATCCTGAGTTTTGCGAGGACTACTATTTGAAAAGGAAGAGGAAATAAGAGGCAGTAAGGTTTTTAAAAAAGTGATGAACATAAAACGGTTTGTCGTGAATTTGACCGGGGTGTGACCCCCCGAATGGAGAATCGAAAGCCAACCGGAAGTTTCGGGTGTTGACCGAAACCAGAAATCACGTGAAACGACGAAGAAAAATACAGGTCTCTTTTTGCTTTCCGAGGCCTAGGGTACGGACGGGCCTCTGGTCCCTAGTGTGGGATTACAGTAGTTTAACAGTGTCCTCTCTCTCTCTTTCTCTCTGCCTTTCCTCCTCTCCGACACAACCCACGAGACGAGCCTGGAAATAAAAGATAAGTAGCTTGTGAAGATATATTTCTCGCGTTGTACCTTTTTATCCACAAGACGACCGTCGCGTAACGAATACCTTTTTAGTGTCGTGAATTTGGAAGCACGTTGACAAAGCCCGGTATACAACATATATCGCTATTAGAACGTTACACCCTCTCCCCAAGTTTAAACGAAAAAAATCTGCTTATTATGCCTACTGGAGAAGAGGGTTCTAGGAAGGGTGAATCCACTATTGGCCCAGGGTAGTTANTGTGCTGCTACCTGTAGTATGCTGGCCGCTTTATTGCTGAATACTTTCTGCTTTTCGGCGTAATTCAGCTAACTTTCAGACATTTGAAATCAAAATCTATGTGGTGCTGTCGTCAAGATGACAATAATATTAGCATTTAAATTAAACTAAAAAACTTTTATTGCAACTTTGTTACGCACCCACATAATGCATTCGATTAGCCCCAGCCGATTTGAAAATCTTGGCGCGAGAGTCACCAAACCGCTAAATGGCTTTGATATAAATTAGAAAATGACAGACGCCGCGAAGCGTCTAGCTGAGATATTTACTACGCAATTAGAAGAGAAGAAAAAACCACGCTCACAAAACAGACGCTAACCTTAAGCAATATTCAACAGAGTTACACGATGAGATCTATCATTTATGCATACTTAGCGCAGGCGTAATAACGCAAAATATCTAATTATATCTTATTATAATTGTGTGCCACTGTACAACCCTCATTCCTGCATATATTAAAAGCACGTTTTTCTTCCCTCTCATATTAGAAAAAACTTTGCAAGCGATTATGTAAGGTCATTCAAGTATCTAAACTAAGAAACACGTTAAATTTGGTATTGATTTTACAATAAAGGCAATATAATTAAATTAATTAAATTAAGCCACAAAATCGCCCAATCTTGCGGAAATACTGTCCGTATATCAGCTCCTGCGATTAATAAAAATATTGTTTTCTGCTACGCCCCATGCCTTTTTGTTTACAGCCTTATCAGCCAGTGAAGCTTTAATTTTTAGTGGAATAAATTCCGTATATAAGCCGCCTTCAGCTCGCCCGAATTATCGCACTAATTTTATTGTATAATCTTCAAACATATTATAATTAGGTAGGAAGAAAATAAAATAATATTTCGAATATGTAATTCGTATGTGTTGTTATCCACTGAATTATTTTATAACAGTGAGTAAAAAACATTTTTTTCTTCGGACAGCTGATAAGTTAGCATAGTTTTTTTTCAGACTAAATTTTAACAAAAAAATCAAATTCTTGTTCTCGCCTATACGCGCTCAATCTAGCATTTCATAATATGATTTTTTTCTTTCATACAAATTTTAACGTAATATCAAATCTTATTATATCGCCATATTTCTGTTTCCATCTTTTAAATATCATTTGTCCGCCTCAGAATAGAATAAAAATGCATCTTTCTAAAATATGTAATCCAGTAGGTGGTGTCTTCATACATTCGAATTATTTTTTACAGCGAATATAAATAACAAATCAGAAACGAAACATTTTAACGAATAACTTGTAACTACCCGTTTTTATTAATACTTTCATTTAAAAAACTTATTTTCATGAAATAAAACACTCTATCTTATCCACAATTTAACAAAAAAACTTGTGACAGTTGAGTTAACACACACACACACACACACACACACACTATATATATATATATAGTATATATAATATACTATATATTACTATCACGAATCTTCAATATTTTTTGCTCATGATTACCAAGGCCTTTGTGCATATTTTTATATGTGTAATATATTTACTTATGTCGTTATTTGCTTTTATTTCTGTCCATTGAGGACATACACATACACACAAACTAAGCCATATTATATATATATATATATATATTATTAATATATATATAATAATATAATAGAGAGCAGAGCAGACGAGAACCGAGAGAGAGAGAGAGAGAGGAGAGCGGCGGGATTGTCACTTGTTTTCAGCTTGACTTGCGACACGATGCTGTCGCAAAGGCAGCTACTATATTTGGTCTTAGAGGTGCTCAGTATAAAATAGAGACCTCTTATATATATTGATAAAATTAAAATACAAAGGTTTTACATTATCCTATTATCGGCCTGATCAAATGCCGAACAGTCACGGACCATTTTGCGTTTTCTGCCCCGGTCAACAAATGCATCAGGCTGAACCTGCTATAAGTTCACCTGATGCATTGTTGATAGCATGAAACCAATATGGCTAGTTGAATGCCTTCCTTTGCTCACCAAATAAATAGATATGTAAAACCTTTATAATATTTATTTTTTATATTACATATACATATATATAACATATATATAATGAAGACGAGAGCAGCGAGCAGATGAGAGAGAAGAAGCAGAGAGAGTAGAGAGAGACGAGAGAGAGTACTTATGGTCTGATCACATTGAGCACACTTTTTATATTATATAATTACCCAACATTAGTGCTATATTATGAATGTACTGTATGAACTTCTTTACGAGCCTTATACCCCGACTGCTCCCACAAACATGATATCGCCGAATACCAATTCAAATTTTAAATATAAAAGTACATCCCTAACCTGCTAAATAACAAATAAAGAGAAAAAGAAAACAGCAAAAGGATATCATTTTATTGAGCAAAAAAAGAAAAGCCGATAAATGAGAATTAATTTTTGGGCTCAGTACTTTAAAACCTAGAATGAATTTTCAACACTACGCAATTCGAGCTGAAAAGGTTTACAAATTCTTTTTACAAGAAATCACTCTGCCATAAGACATCTTTTTTATAGCTTCATTATATGCCTGATATAGATTTTGCCTTTTCTTTTAAATGTATCTTTTTTTTTCTTTCTCGTTCCTTTCAAACTGTTTAAATTTAATTGCGGATTCTCCTCTCTCTCTCTCCTTCTCCCACCCTCTCTTCCCCCCCACTCTCTCTCTCCTTATCTGGTACTGCTTCTGTCTGTCTGTCTGTCTCATCTCTCTTTACCTATTGAGTGCGCCAGAAACAGATATGCACGATATCTCGAATATCTTGCTCGTTGCAAACCGAATCGAAACTTTATTGCCTTCTATATATTCATTATAGCTAGAAGATATCACGCGCACACGCGATACCTTTTCTTTTTTTGACATAGTCTCTTCTAACACATACCATATGTTTTGCTTGCTTATTTTCCAACCGTCCGCACGGCTGATCACTTATAGAGAATATTAAAACTTAAGATTTTGTATTCCTAATTTTCCGTTCGCCCGGTTGGCGTATTGTTTTGCGTTAGCACACGTATAAACGTATCACTCTGTATGAGAGCCAAGCCCCCCTCCTACCAAAGGCAGTGTATTTGGGCGCTGCCGCCCTCTAAAATTGTATTTTGATGGTTGAGGCTCCTAGTTATAAGATATCTGGGCAAATGGCTGAGTACACCTACATTTGCCATTACCTCCAGTCCACGCTGATACTCAGAAGATTGGGTACCTGCTATGCCCCTAATGCCCTCCCATAAATGCGCGATCTGTTAACCTTGGCCATAAAATAACCTTAAAGCGACCGTTTAGTATTATCTGCCCATTATTTGCTGCGACTATTGTCCATCTTCGTTGTTTTTGCTACACCCTTCGGCGGTATGCCCTCCGCGTCTTCTTCAGGTATTTCACTGTCGGACTCCGCGAAACCCTACTCGGACTCATGCGGAAACCTTTCTTTTCGGACTCGGGAACCTCTTCCGCCAACACCCAGAGGAACTCTTGCGGGAACTTTCCTAAGTTCTGTAATCGCGGAGCCACTCAACAGCGAACTTTCGAACTTAACCCTTTATTTTAGTCCACGCGGATATTTCCTGTTCTCATTCCGCCAACCATAGCTGGGTCAGGAGTTGTGTTAATTATTTTCTATGCTTTACAAAAACTAATGCCCTCTACTCAGCGATTAAACCCGGAATCAGAGATAACTGTCACTTAGAAACTGTCTTAACCTAACGACCTTAGTCCATAAATTTAAGGCGCATGTTCTGTCCGAAACGTTGTCACAAATAACAACAAGATGGGCGACAATAGCCCGCAATAATGCCAGATAATACATCATCATCAATGCCTCATCTCAAACATTCAGAGAAATACTGTAAAGGGCTTATCTGCCAATTAGAATCAATCAACCTATCAATCTTTACTGAAGTAAAACTAAAAGCATTTAATTTATTTCCAAAGTTTGCCGGCTTCGCACCCCTCTTGACAGGTCTTTCAGTAAACCCTAACTGGATCCTTCTCCTCTGCCACGAGACGTACCACTTACCGAAAGTGTGAGTGTATTAAGTCGCTTGGATACTAGATTGTATCGATGGTGCACTAAGGCTCCAGTTATAGAGATCTAGCTATATATATAGTGTCGGCAGCTATACCTTGCGTGTGCGCAATTATGTCCCAGACCCACCTGATCCGCCAAGTCGGTAGGTACCTGTTTAAAGTCACATCCATGGCGGTGAATATTAAAAAAAATGACGTTTAAAAAATCTCGCTTTGAAAAATTGAGTTTAAAAGAAATTTGACATTATCCAAACAAGAATGCCAGAATCAAACAAAAATGTTTTCAGGTATAACGTAAACCCAACAAGCGCACCTCAGATATGACGATGCCTCTGTAAATCAACACAACAAGACCAACGCCACCACCACTCACTGAACAACCTTGTGTCATCATTCCCTAACCAGGCTTGGCGCAAATACCTACTCCTTACTCTTTCTTAGAGAGAGAGAGAACCGAGTAACAGCACGAGCAGAGAGAGAAGGGAGAGCGGCCGGAGCTGAGAAGAAAAGAAATATCAGAGAAGCAGAGCATTCAGAGATGAGACTGAGTAGAGAGAGACGTGAGAAGTGCAGCAGTAAAGTGAGAGTAGATGTGAAGTGAGTAGCTAAGAGAGCCAGAGGGCTGAGAGAGCAGAGAGAGGAAGCAGAGCGAGTGACTGGGCGGATTACGCCAGAGAGAAAGAGAGAGCATAGAGATAGAGAGTATTATTGCTATAAAATGAAAGAAGATGAGGATGGAAATAGACAGTAGAGTGCCCAGACTAATGTATGAGAAAAAAGAAAGATGAAAGTTGATGCCAGCAGCAGAGAGAGGCAGATATCGACGAGAGCAGCAGGCAGAGAGATGAGAGCATGCGAGCAAGAGAGAGAGAGAGAGAGCAGAACTGAGAGACCAGAGAGAGTAATAAAAAATCGTTTGAAAAGTGAGTTTTAAAAAGAAATTGATTATCAAATAAGAAGGCCGTATCCAAACAAAATGCCCTTCGCTAAAAGCTAACCGACAAGGTCGTTGACATGCCGTTAAAATCCAACACATCTATCATAATCTAACACTCTTATATTTGCTATGGATAAACTCAAGCCAGCAACTTGGCTTTCTGACCTTTTTTTACGGCAAGAGCGCGTAAGATTAACCCCTTAAATAGGAACCACCTTTTGCCGTGGGGCTGACCACCCGACCCGTGGTTTACCGGCTGGAATCCTGGTGGATAAGTTCATCCATGACATGCCAATACTCCACTTTGGCCCTATCTGGGCTAGACGCGGCGTTTGCCGCACAGGCCCCCATCGCATCAATCGGATAGCGTCACGTCAAGCCCTAGCCAACTATATGATTGCCCCCAACCTATTGCCCCTTATTGCAAGCCCCAACCCTTATTTCGATCATATGGCCCGCTGCTAGAAGGGCTGGCTGACTGAGGTCTTCACATGTCTGGAATGCCACGTTAAACTCTAATCTAGAATAGGTGAGGCTTACGCCATGTTTGTGCAGCCGTTTGGGGGAATGCAGAGAGCACCCCTTCATCACCATTGCCCGACTCCGCTGGTTGACCTGCGCCGATAAGCTTTGGCTAGTACCTGTTAAGCCTGGTTCCCATCTAGTATCTGCCTTAATAGAAAAAAACATAAGTTGATAAACAAAATCTGCATTATGCATTAAGCAATACGAGGGCGGCCGGGGGGGGCGGGGGGGGGGGCGCGGGGGGGGGGGGCGGCGGGCGGCGGTCGCGCGGTATTTATCTTCACAACTTTGTCTGCATTTTAAATCGAACCCCCACGAGGGTGATATGCCGCGCTAAAATAAACAAACCAAACCAAACTTCAATAATTTTTAAGACCCCCACATCGATGCTATTAAGATACGCGGATTTATAAATAGATACTCAAGATCTTGACCATGGCTAAAGTTTTATCCTTATTTATTTTATTTAGCTTAATTTATGTGTTGTTTTTTTTTTTTGTTTTTTTTGAAGGGGTGCCGATTTTTTGCTTCTTCTCCAGCTATCATAAGTTTATTATGCCACAATCTGTTCTTAAGACAAAAATTTACAGGCATCAAGTATAAACAGACTAGGCTCTCTTAAACATGCGTGACGCTGATCTTAGAAGGAAAACTTCTAAATAAAACCTGTTGTATCTCTACTTATAAATTGACCTAGTTGTCTGCTATCTTGTTTCGGAGCGTTGTTGGCGTAATATTTATACCAGCATGGATATAAATTTTGAACCAATGTGTATCAAGTGAAAGAGTACGCCCAAACTAACCACATGCTGCAATAAAGTAAACACTGATTCTGCCGACGACTGCTTCTAGCCCATCTTTAACACGTCATCTTTTCAAAGCTAACTATTGCCATGATCCTGTTATGCTATGACCTTCGGCCTAACGCACTTCCCAAAAGCACTCACATGAGAATCTACTACTGCTATTACGCAAACTTGTGCGACTAGCGGCAAATACCCACAGAGAATTAGCAATTTTAGCACATGGCGCCAAATATTGACAAGCAAGCTTCCTTTCCATATAAAACTGTGTTTAAAAATAATATAACAACATACCCACATCGTATCTTTACAATAGACATGCTCTCTTGCGTAGAGTGCGCGCGCGTGTTCTTAATATGAAAAGCAAAATAAAGCCAACGCTCGTTTGCTTCAACATTTCGTATTTTAAGAAAACGTGCTTACAGTTTTGGCAGCAATGGGTTAGTAGGTCAGATAGTTCGCCTTGAATAAAAACATGCGTGCCCTATTTCTGAAGCGCCTTCTACATTCATATCCCCTCTTAGTACGTAGGAAAACCAGACTTGGTAAGCTTAATGCACTTCCTAAGTCTTTCTTCATATTGGAAAGGCGCATATTAAATTTATTCACTAATTTAGTAGCTTCTCCTCTAGCGACCTCCCTCAATAGTTTGTGTCCTGCATGCATGTCTTTGCGGCCCTCCAAACCACATTAGCAAACTCAAATGCAGATCTTACTCAAGTGCCCAGTGACAAATTTTTTTCAGCATTTCTTCACTCCAGTGTACTCATATGAACCTTCCCGCTATTATCCTTAATATCTTATTTGCTTTATTTACCCTTGTATCCTATAGTGCCCTTGGGAAAATTTTAATTCAGGGGTCCACATCACACACAAGCGTACTCTTTATCTAACTTTGTATCCCTTTAGAATGCCCACAAACAGCATCGAGGTGTCCCGCCCAATAAGGCATGCGCTGCACATAGTGCTATTTATGAACAATTAGTATATGAAAGCGGATACAAAACTGATAAAATGTCTGTCTTACTTTGCTCAGACAAAACCATCGTAGACTTTACATTTCAATGCCACAAGATTGAGACGAAAGTTTAGATCCATGACAGATAAGATACAAAAACAGAGCTATTTCTCTAGTAATGTCGCACACCTAACGTACCATTACAATAAACCATTACTCATCTAAATATAAATCGCCCCACAATGATGAAAAAAAACGTTAAAAATATATTTTCTTTTCAGCATCTTCTCCGATAATCTCTGTGTTGTTAAAGTTGATTTAAGCCAAAATATTTCATACTCGCCATAGATATATACTTATTTTCCATTAAATATAGGGTGGTCTGAATCGAGATACCCTATGATCTGAACAGAGGTCTGTCGCCCCCAAATCTTTCGTGGCTGAAACAGCTGCAAAGTGTGAAATTTAAATGAAGTAATGTGCGGCATTCATCCTTCACTGATATTTTACGACCATAATTCTTACAAATTTAATAATCAATTTCGCTATTAATTTTCTGTTGTTTCTTTAACTTTGATACTGGGATTATTGTCGCATATGCGTCGCATGCAAAAATCTAAAATTAACAAGAATTGCATTTATTTTTTTTCAAACTTTTCATTTTTTAGCTTTCACACATCTTTGATAAATATTATATACTTATTGTCATTATCTAGCATTATTCGCCGACTATTGATTCCTCATCTTTCATTGATATTACTGTACAATTGCACACATGGCCAGCTGGATAAAGAAGAGTTAGTTAAGACTAGTATCTCTAGCTGACACGTTTCTCTAGACTACAGCGCTTCAAACCTCGGTCGAAAGAGGTTAGCCAGAACATAGTAATATAATTAATCACAGCTCTAACGCCTCTACCGCCAGCTAGGTAGCGGAATGAGAACCGGATACCCCTGTGGACATGCCTCAAAGCGGTTTAGCGTTCAATGCTTCCGTGTGCGCTCCCGAACGACATAAGAAGGTTCAGCTTCGAAAGAACGGTATCCCAGAGTCCGACAAAAATACCTCTAAGAGAGCGCCTCGACGAGGCGGCATCTTCGGCCCTGAAACGTTCGTTCTTACAGATAACAATGAATAGTTTAGGAGCGACAATATGTCCGAATAATTATAAATGACGAAATAGGTTTGTATTTTGCGTATACAGTATCTTATTTCATCTGAGAAGTTATGTTTTGGAAAATTTCCTGACATACATAATTTGCTTTGCACGCTGTGTAGTACCGCAAGCGGTTGCTAGGGATGTGCGGTCTCTCTCTCTCTCTCTCTCTCCTCTCTCTCTTCTACCTCTCTCTCTCTCTCTTACTCTCGTGTGTGCCTGTGTAGTGTGTGTTTGATACGGGCTTTAAATCACCAGCCCGCTACAGCAGCCTGCCCATTGACACCACGCGGGATAGATATCAGCAGCTACCAAACAGGGTCTAGCAGATTCGCAACCCTAGCCAAAGGGATAGCGCTGTTTGTGTACTTAGCCACACCTGAATCAGTTGTTTCACGCCTTCGTGAAACACTGAATCACCGTGTCTCTGCTAATGACTTATTAATATCTAAATCTATTTAATCTATCTATCTATCTATCTGTTCTGTTCTGTCTGTCTGTCTGTCTGTCTGTCTCTCTCTCTCTCTCTATATATATATATAAATATATATATATATTAATATAATATATATTATTATATTCGCTTTGACATCTGAATTAGGCGCAAAAAACCAAAAAAAGAAAATCGTTTTTATTAAGCATTTGTTTATTCGTCATCATAATGTTATTCTTTTCCAGAAAGTGTCCTTCTCACCTTTTAACAACCAGTTGGTATTTTATTATTTTAATTTCTGCTAACCAATGAGGCTGTCGAGCGGCCGGCGTTCCTAAACAGTTTCGGTTTTAGCCAACCACAAATTGCACAATCTTACCCTCGCCTTTTTGTTCGCAATAGTGAACCAATAGCGGGTCTTTTAAATAATTCGATCTGATGCCGTTCGCCCTTGATTTGCCGAGCACCGAAACTGCAAAGCTCAACGGCTAAGCCAGGATCGAGAAGGGGGAATAATAATAATAATAATAATAATAATAATAAGAAGAAAGCAAGCAAAGACAGAGAAAGAAAGAAGAGGTAGGTGCTGAGGTAGAGGGATGGAGAAAGACAGATGAGAGGGCAACCGTGAGCGTCTGAGAAGAAACCGAACGAGAAAAATTGCTAAGTTAAGAAGTGAAAACCAAGAAAAAGAAGACAAAGAGAGTGGGTAAAGTGAAGAAGCAAGAGAAAGAAAAGAAGAGGAGGGTTAAATGTGAAGGAGAGAAAGAGAGACAAGTTGGAGCAAGAAGAGAAGCAAGTTAGAAGGAGAAGAAGAAGAAGAAGCAGAGAAGAAGAAGAAAGCAAGCACAAAAAAGAAGAAGATGGAGAGGCAAGGTGCAGGACAAGGAAGAGAAAAGAAGAAGAGGATGAAGAAGGAGAAAACGAAGAGAGAAAGAAAAAGAAGAGAGGTAAGTGAAAAGAAGAGAGCACAAGTGGAGAAGGGGGAAGAAGAAGAGAAGAAGAAGCAAGTAGCCAACTGAAGAAGAAGAAGGAAGAAGACAGAAGAAAGAAGAAAGAATGTGAAAGGAAGAAGAAAAAAGAAGAAGAAGAGAACGAGAGGCCCAAGAAGAAGAAAGAAGATAAAGAAGAGAAAGAAAGAAAAATGTTGGAAAGAAAGAAGAAAAAAGCGAGAATAAGAAGAGAGGCCAAGAAGAAGAAGAAGAAGAAAGAAGAAGAACGAAGAAGCAAGAAGAAGAGAGAAGCGAGGCAACTGAAAAAGAAGAAGAAAGAAGCAAGAAGGAAGCAAGAAGAAAGAATTGGAACATTGAGTTGCCAATGCTAGCGCTTATATTAAGTCAAAAAAAAAGAAATATAAAGGAGTAAGAAGAAAAGATAGCAAGAATGATTAAATTGCCATAGCACTTAAGGAAAGAGAAGTACACGTTGAAGAGGAAGAAGACAAATGGGTTCCGGGCGAAATGAAGCGTAAGTAATAGTAATAGGAAGGTAAAAATATGAATATAAGAGAAGAAGACAGAAGCAAGAAGAAGAAGAAGAAGCAAGAAGAAGAAGAAGCAAGGAAGAAGACTATGCCCTTACTTGGCCAAATAAAAGCTGGGAGCCAAATTTTTTCGGCTAAATAAGTGTAATACTTATCGATACAGTCAAGTGCAGTCAATCAACAATCTGGCTTCTACTCTCCTCTCTCTACTCTCTCACTCTCTGCCTTCTCTTTCTCCTCTCTCTCTCACACACACTCTCTCTCTTCTTCACTCCTCTTCCTTTCTCTTCTTAATCTCTGTTTTTCATGTACAAATATATTAAACAATAAAGAATTTTATAATGAATATATTATATATACTCTTAACTACTATATAGTATATATTTATACTATACATATATATATATATATATATATACTATATAATATGTGCTGTGTGTGTGTGTGTGTTTGTGTGTTTTTGCCTCCGCGGCAGTGTGCGTCGTGAAATATTATCGCCAAGCATTTCGCGTATTCGGATACATTCATGACTTGAAAATTAAATAATATGAAAATACACTCACACACACACACACACCACCACAACACACACACACATATATCATAACATACCTATATGATTAATATATATATAGGGACTGTTTCGACTTTATCGACTTTAAAGTTGAAAACAGTCTGT
>CM042169.1:2456608-2461608 GCA_023376005.1 Doryteuthis pealeii
TGTGTCATAACAGTGCCGATTTTGAAGCTATATTTACTAAGAGAGAATGAACAATGAATGGAAGGTTAATTTTATTCAGAATACAAGGTGTGTTACAAAAGTATCGAGATTGAAGCTGTATTTAGCAAGATAGAAATGAACAATGAATGGAACGTTCATTTTCTTCAGAATACCAGGTGTGTCATAAAAGTATCGAGATTGAAGCTGTATTTACCAAGATAGAAATGAACAATGAATGGAAGGTTAATTTTCTTTAAGAATACAAGGTGTGTCAAAAAGTAGAAACAAATCGGATACTTTTTTGACACACCTTGTATGTGAGGTTTCTCTCTTTGGGTCAAATATATATGATTGAAATTAATTATAATTTCTGTGCACACCGCTCATGTATTCCTAACAAAACCACCATTCATTCTCTTCTCTAATATATCAGTTAAAATCTTTGATATGTGGATTTCCTTGTGCTAAAAACATTAAAAGTTTTTGTTAGGAAGACCTAACGAAAATAGAGTTGCTCCCCTTGATCAGTAGGGGACTGTTGGGAACCCGGAAGTCGGGTTTCTGTCATGTCATTTTTAGATTGGGGTTCGGGCTGAGTGGACGCAATTGCAGAGCACGGTTGAGCTAGTTATAAGTCACTTTTAGGGTAGAAGCATTCTCTACTCGGTGTTTGATAAAACCTTGTTAATTTTCCAACAACCTGGTCTTGCATTATCATTTCAGTCTTCCGTATTTTATCTGTATGTAAAAAAACATAAGTTTTAATTTCAAGACCTTTTTTATTTCTTTTCCTTTTTTTTCCGTTTACTTCAAAAGAAATTCCGCCCCAATCAAATATAACTTTTTTTTCTTTTTTTCAGTTGTTTATTGGTGTTATTTTTGTGACGGGAGATAAACTTGTTGGCCAATCAGTTGATCGATATCCAATCACCGGGGATGAATCGACCTGGGAATAATGGCAATGAAGGCGTAATCTCCAGAAGTGGAGCCTCACCATAAGATGCATCTTAGTATTATACCCAGGGAACCCATCCTTTTTTTGAAGGAGTCATTTCTGATTTGTTGTTGTTGGTGCGCTAACATTTCCCCGGGTCGGTTGAGCCGGCACCATCCAATGAATTCACCATATTACGAATGAACGAGTTTTGGTTTTGTTTTTGTTTTACGGCATATCAACCTCAGTGGGTCATTTAATGCCGATAAAGTTTTGAAATAAATTCATTCTTAATGGATAATACAATTTTTTTATAAATACATTTTTCTATTTAACCCATAGATAGGACCTTAACAGGTACTACCACTCCGCGTCAGAGTGGACCAGGGAGCAATGGTAATGAAGGGGTGCTCCACATTCCCCAAACCTCCAAACCTGGAACCTCACCATCAGATAGAGTTTAACGTCATTCCCAGGACACGTAGACCCTTCTAGCACCCATATGATAAAATCACTATTGCTCCTTGGTCCATTTTGACCCGGAGTGGTAGTACCTGTTAGGTTTCCACCTATGGGTTAAATAGAAAAACATGAGTTTATAAACAAAATTGATTATCCTTTAAGAATGACTTTATTTCAAAACTTAATTGGCATTAAATGACCCACTGAGGTTGATATGCCGTAAAACAAAACAAACCAAACCAAACCTAACAGCACTCTGACCCGGAGTGGTAGTACCTGTTAGGGTCCCACCTATGGGTTAAATAGAAAAAATATTGATAAAAAAATTGATTATCCATTTAAAAATGACTTTATTTCAAAACTTAATTGGCATTAAATAACCCACTGAGGTTGATATGGCGTAAAACAAAACAAACCAACCCAAACCTAATAGTACTGGGTGACAGACCAATCCGCCTTGGGAGGCCCTATCATGAACTTGTGTTCCGAATTGCATATCTGAGACACTAACTCGTTGTCATCGCCCTGCCACGATGAAGAGAGGTTAGAATTTACAAGAAGATGGATAGGAATTTAACTTTCTTTCAACTAAATGTGATTTATGGAGACATTTTTTTCATTTGAATTTTAAATTAGGTCTGCGCATGAAAAGAAAAGATTTTTCATCTTTTAACTTTGAGGTTTATATTTGTGGGTGGCCTAGCGGAAAAATGGCATCGGTTAGACAGGGTCAAATTCCGTAAAAGGGTGTAGCGTAATTATAAGGGTTTACCGGAATTTGGGATTAAAAATAAAACTCTATTCAAATTTCTAGAGAAAGAGAGGAACAAGAAATAAGAACAAACAAAGGTTAAAATTTGGAGAAGTGAACACACAGCGGGGTGCCAGTAACTTGACAGAAGAATGATATCGGAAATAGATTTAAAAATTAAATCGGAAGTTCCGGGTGTTGTCCGGAAAGGGAAGTGACGCAGCGACGAGAAAAGGAGGAAGATGAAAATCTGCCTCTTTTACTTTCGGTCATAGTGGGAGCCAGACGTTGCTTCTGGTTCCTCGTGTGGGTGTGGGACAGCAGTACAAATCATGATACAATGAACATAGGATAATTTGACGATACTCCCTCTCTTTCTCTCTGTCATTCCTTCTCTCTGAAAAGAGCCCACGTGACAAAGGGGTCATTGGTCAGAAAAGTATGGTGACTCCTGGTTACACGATTCCTGGATTTCTGGCGTAAAAATGCCGGCGGACTTCCTAAACAAAATTAATAACATCAAAACAATACCACAGAAAGCAGTTCTAGTTACAATGGATATCAGATCCCTATACACTAACATCAAGCACAGCAATACCTTCCTAATGAGTTGTCGCCCTGTTGGCTGGGGCGTTAGAATGCACCGGCTGTATCTATGCAGAGGGCTGCTAGAAGGCGGTGGCTGAGGGTCTATATGTCCTGGGAATGACGTTAAACTCTATCTGATAGTGCAGTTCAAGTTCTGGAGGTTTAGGGAATGTGAAGCACCCCCTTCATCACCATTGCACCCTGACCCGGAGTGGTAGTACCTGTTTGGGTCCCATATACTATATATATATATATATATATATATATATATATATAGTTAGTTAGTTAGTTAGTTAGTTAGTTAGTTAATTAGTTAGTTTCGATATTGCCTTTACAGATAAACAATTTTGTTTATATAAGTGTCACCTGTCAATAGGCGACCTCGGATTTCTTCTCATTTTAATAACATACGTTTCCAAACTATCATATCAATTAAAAAAAAGCATTATTGTAAACATTGTTGTATAAGATATTTTCAACAATCTGTATTAGAAAAAAGGCATGCTGTGCCGAAATTGTGTCAAACGGATAGGCCTTGTATGAGTGTATTACCAAGAATACTATACTGCTGTGAACTAGATAGATCGAGACATGGAATGTAGTGTGACAAACTGATGAAATTCCTGAAACAAAAACATTGATAATTTGTTTTGGAAATTCTTTAAAAGAGGAACATCTCTAAGAGATCTATTTATCTATCTATCTATCTAGTTCTGCTTATATCAATTCAGTTCTGCTCATCTCTCTCTCTCACTACTTCTCTTTCTTCCCCCCCTCCTCTCTCTCTCTCTCTCTCTCTCTCTATATATATATATATATATATATATATATGAAAATGTGTTAAACGGATAAGCCTTGTGTGGGTGTATTACCGAGAATACTATACTGCTGTGAACTAGATAGATCGAGACATGGAATGTAGTGTGACAAACTGATGAAATTCATGAAACAAAAACATTGTTAATTTGTTTTGGAAATTCTTTTAAAGAGGAACATCTTTAAAGGATTTATCTATCTTTCTATCTATCTATCTATCTGAACTTTTCTATCTATCTATCTATCTATCTATCTATCTATCTATCTAGTTCTGCTAATTTCAATTCGGTTCTGGTCATCTCTCTCTCACTCATTTCCTCTTTTTATCTCTCTCAATATATATATATATATATATATATATATATATATATATATATATATATATATATTCTGTAATCACCTATATACATCAGTCTTTTTATATCTAACTATCAATCAATCTTTCACAGTCACTTCATATCTATCTATTTATCTATCTATCTAGTTTTGCTCATATCAAATCCATTCTGTTAACTCTCCCCCTCTCTCTCTCTCTCTTTCTCTCTCTCCCCCTGTCTCTCTCTTATATATATATACATATATATATATATATATATATATGTATATATATATATATATGTGTGTGTGTGTGTGTGTGTGTGTGTGTGTGTAGTCAGTTAATATCTATATATTTATCTATCTTTCTATCATAGTTTCTTTATATCTATCTATCCAATTCTGTTCATATCTATCTATCTATCTATCTTTCTAGTTCTGCTCATATATATACGCTTCTGCTCAACTCTCTTTCCTCCCTCCTACTATCTCTCTCTTTCCCTCTCTCCATGTATATATATATAATATATATATATATATATATATATATTATAATATATATATATATAATTCTACTCATATCTATTTGTATATTAATCTATATATCTCATTCTTTTTACATCCCTGTGTATCTACCTTTTCACACACACACACACACACACACACACACAACAGACACACAGACACACAAACCCACACAGGCACACAGACACACACACCATACAGACACACACACACAACACACAGACACACAGACACACACGGACCCACACATAGACAGGCACACAGACACGCACACACACACATACACATAGACACACACAGACACACTAACAGGCACACACGCACACACAGACACACACAGACAGACGCACACGCACACACAGACACACAAAACCTACACAAGCAGACAGACAGACAGACACACACACACACACACACACACACACATATATATATATATATATATATATATATATATTATATATATATTGCAAAATCGTACTGTCTAGCTAATTGGATTAAGCTAATGTCTTTTGTTTATTTCTTTTTCTTTGAAAATTCTCATTTTATTCTCATATTTTCGTTTTGATGACGTCATTGGCCCAAATATTTTCGTCTCTGCATTTCCAT
>CM042169.1:2466608-2469108 GCA_023376005.1 Doryteuthis pealeii
GCGGATGGTAGGTGTGGCGCTCCACCTCAGATGCTAAAATAATCTCCTTGGTCTAGCGCTAGTGAAAAGGGGATAGACTCCCTCGCTGTATGGCTTATACCGACATTAGGCCACCCCGACGACTTTACTTACTTTTTATATATATATATATATGGGTGAACTTGCACAAAGGTGTCAAACTTAAGGCGACCCAGAAAAAACAGAACCCAAATTATTTATTTATTTTCCCATTAAACTAACCTTAAACCCCAACCCCAACCCTAACCCTAACCCTTAAGCCTAAGCCTAACCCCTAACCCTAAAACCACCTAGTTAAAATTAACAGTTTTATTACAAAATTTGTGGGTTCTGTTTTTTTCTGGGTCACCGGTATACAGGGTGACCCAGGAAAAAATAGAACCCAAATTATTTATTCATTTTCCCATTAAACTAACCCTAAACCCCAACCCTGCCCCTATCCCTAACCCTAATTCTAACTCTAATCCTAACCCTAAACCCTAACCCTAGAACCCCACAGTTAAAATTAACAGTTTTATTACAAAATTTGTGGGTTCTGGTTTTTCTGGGTCACTCTAATTTTGTCACCTTGTGCACGTTCAGCCATATATATATATATATATATATATATATATATATATATATATATAATTTTAAGAATGCATAATAAGTTAATTTCTGTATCAATAAATTCTACAACAATGGGCATTTGGGGGCATTTTAAAGCCCCATATCAAACACCCCACACCCCCACAGAGAAAGAAAGAAAGAGAGAGAGAGAGAGAGAGAGAGAGAGGAGAGAGAAGAGAGAGAGAGAGAGAGAGAAGAGAGAACACAGGTGCAAACAAATTATGTCTGTACAAAATTTCCAAAAACATAACTTTCAAAAAATAAGATACTGTATACCAAATAAAACCTTTTTCGTATTTATGATTATTCGGACTATTGTCCTCATCTTCATTGTTATCTGTACAACGTTTCGGCCGAAGTGCCCTCCGGCCTTCATAAGGTATTTTTTGTCGGACTCTGGAACCTTCGGGGACTCGGGAACCTTCTTTTCGAACTCGAGAACCTTCTTGTCGTAATCGGGAGCCATCACGGAACTTTGAACCTAACGCTTTATTCACTCCACGGGGGTATCCTGTTCTCATTCCGCTAACCATTGCTGGGGTAGAGGCGCTAAGGTGTATTAATTAATATTCTATGTTACTGCCGCCCTTGATCAGGATTGAACCTGCAGTATAGAGATAACTGTCACTTAGAACTGTCTTAACCTAACTCCTTTATCCACAAGGCCATGTGTCCAATTGTACAAATAACAATGAAGATGAGGACAATAGTCCGAATAACGCAGATAATACTAATCATCAAGCCTCATCTCAAACATTCAGAGAAGTAGTTATTAATTTTGATTAGGAAGTCCGCCGACATTTTTACACCAGAAACCCAGGAGTCGTGTAACCAGGAGTTACCATACTTTTCAGACCAGTGACCCCTTTACGGAATTTGAACCCGTCTAACCGATTCCATTTGCTGTGGTAGAGACATTAAACTGTGTTAATTAATATTCTATGTTACTGCCGCGCTTGACCAGGATTGAAACTGCAGTCTAGAGATAACTGTTGCTTAGAATTATCTTAACCTAACTCCTTTATCCACTAGGCCACGTGTCTATGAAGATGAGGACAATAGTCCGAATCATACAAATAATACTAATTCAACGCCTGTTTTGACAAGTCTTTTTTTTTTCTGCACATGCTGATATGACAACAAGAAAGAATAAGAAATGAGGTGACATAAGAAATTTGCCATTTCAAGAAAAATGCTGCTGTTGGAAATCAGAACGAGGCTGCAGGGATCCAGCGGTAAAACATCAAAGAAAGTCAATTTACACGGTGCCACATCAAACAGATGGACTCCTTTCCCGCCCCCTAAAAAAGAATACGTTTCCTAATAAAGGCAATGTACGACACTCTCTCTAACGATCCTACAAGAATGAATTAAACCAAACCTCTTTGGTATAAAATAACACGACAAAGATTGAAGTGCCATAAAATCCGACCACCTTTTGAAAGCATTAGAAAAACAGCTAAGTATATATATATATATATATATATATATATATATATATATATATGAGAAGTAAATACACAAACGATGTATTTTGATATGGCTATTTTTTTAGCCGACAATGTTTTGGAGAATATGTGTTTAATTGAAGTCGTACCTAATTTTGAAAGTTAATTAATTAATAATTAATTGATTAGGCGGGCATACCTATTCAAATGTAAGGCTTAACAAATCGAGAAAAATCAATATCTGTATGTACATTTAATAGGCCGAAATTTACATACAGAGGTTGATTAAAATTGAAGTTTGAAAAACAGACTGATAAACAAAGACTATCACTCGCTTTTCTCGTTATTCTGTGATAAAAAATTCTTATTGCTTTCCATATACCAACAAATGCCCTGAAGAGGATCTAATTAATAGATCGACACAC
>CM042169.1:2474108-2476608 GCA_023376005.1 Doryteuthis pealeii
GGTCCCATTAGGGGAGTCTTACTCCTCTGCAGAGGTGCAGTCGGTGCTTTCTAATGCCCCACCGACAGGGCGGGAGTGAACGAGATAGTCGATTCTTGAAAAGTATTTTTTTTTTTCACTTCTTGAGTTTAAATACGAATTGTGTATTTGCTCAAACCCTAGGCCACGAACAGGATGTGAAACAAGGTCAATTTTTAAGCAGAGTTCGACAGGTTTGAATTCAGAGTCTTACTTCTGTAAGTCGGTACATTCTAAAAAATTGTTTATAAAAAAATTGAGTATCCATTAAGAATGAATTTATTTCAAAACTTGAAATCAATTTTTTCCTTCTTGTAGACAAGTTGCAATACCAAGTCTAAAGAACCCAAGCTGCCCTACTATTTATTTCATATCTGAGAAGAGAAAAATGTGAACAGATTTATTAAAGGCTTTTCTCAAGGGCATTTAAATAAAAAGTGTACGTTAGAAACATTTGCCTCAACTTCTGAAAGGCGATGTAATTTGTAAGGAAAGTGAGGAAAACTAATTTTATTGCTGGATAATACTGCAATGAATTTAGATAAATGACAGATATAAACATATGTGGAGACGTTTTGCAACAACTTCACAGAATAGAATGCACAATTTACAACGCTGCATTTGCAACATGAGCAAGGGCGTTGCAGCTGCAGCGCAATCACGTTTCACAATTCGACTGATTTTTTCGTGGCATGCAATAAAATCAACCATTAACATTTTTGTCCGGAAAAATAATCTTAGTTGCATCATTCTAGTACGATGCGTAAACTGATTACAAATGTTGGGGGGTGGGTATTAAGTTGAGATGACCTTCCGGTGGTCGGGAGAAGTAAACAAATAACACAACCGTTTTTTTCTCTAATATTAAATATTATTATTTTATTATTATTAAATTTATTATTATAAATTATTATTAATAGCAAATATATGCACCCTCCGGGTGCAAGTATTTAAGTTTTAATGTAATAAAATATCGTATTAAATTAGAAACGCTAATGAAACTAAATAAGAATGCAGATAAAAATATTTGAAACAGAGGGGGGTATAATCGAAAAATAGAACAACTGAAACTTACTCTCCCATCACTCTCGTCTTTCATTGTTATTTTTTCTAATTTAAGTATTTAGTTAAAATACGAAGTAAAGAATAAAATGACACTTATCTTTTCTTGTTAATGGATTTCATTTAAGATTAATTGAAGAGATTTTTGCTTATATTCATTAAAATAAAATCAAAAAGTAAGAAACCAATAATACTAAGCATATATTTATTAAAATCACATTTTTGATATCAATATGAAAATTAGCCTTCCCATTCACACTGTAAACCGCTATTTTGTTGTATATATAAATACAATTGCATGTTGTTAGTATGTAGACATAGTTAACAGTATTAATAATGTAAAACACTTTTATCAATAATTGAGGTTAAAATAAGGATAAATTCATGGTGAATGTGACGTCAATTACTAAGGGAATTGTGACTTGAGTAGTGATTTAGTTTCGGTTACAGACAGAAAAACACACAATCTCCATTATAATAAGATTATTAGTCTTAATGAATGTTAAACTCTTCCAAACATAGGACTCTCAAACGTGCTTCCACTGTATGGTCCATCGTATATTTTGAGAAATTCATAATGTTCAATCCGAAGCTTCTTACATAAATGTTTTAACAAAAAAAAATCTTTTCACATAATATATACTTTATCTATTAATAATGGAGATTCGCTTCCGGTTTTTGTCTGTAACAAAAAACTATGTCCCTGCTTACGTCACATTACCCAAAATCATCATAACATAGAATGAATACACTCGAAATTTGAACTTGCAACATTAGACAGTCGTCATTGTTTTTTAAAACAAGTTTTAATAAATACATGACTGGTATTCTATATCTATATATAGTTTGTTTTATTTTAATACATATTTAAAGTTTACATTTCAAATTGTTTTATTTTTTAATCCTTTAATGAATTTGATGATTTTACTTACTTGGGGTACAAACTCGCTGACATTGATTTTTTAACTCCAACCCCCCAGGCAATAGGTTTCAAAAATCTATTTTATTTTGCTAGTATATATAATAGGGAGTGCCAATTTGTCGTCTCCTTTTCATTTAAAAAACGAATTAAAATTGATTAAATCTATTATTTAATGTCAAATTAGTAAACATATTAAAATAAGTAACATAATGAGCATCAGTAAAAAAAAAAAAAGAAGCAAAATAATATTACACCTGTAATTTATTTTTAATACATTTTGATTTGAATTATTTTTCGGTCAAATAGTTTGTTTTTGCTCAAATATATCTTAAATAGTGTTTTTTTTTTCTCAAAAATTGTTGATGTTATTTGTTTTCCTTTAAAAGGGAAAGATGAAGATTTCAAGAAATACCGAACATTTCTAACTGACGCTACATGATCGAATACGTCACACCTTTTTTAACTTCTTCTGTCGGCTTGGTCGTTAGAATACATCCA
>CM042169.1:2479108-2481731 GCA_023376005.1 Doryteuthis pealeii
ACACACATACATATATATACATATATATATATATATTATATATATATATATATATGTAGAGAGAGAGAGAGAGAGAGAGAGAGAGAGAGAGAGAGAGAGAAGAGAGAGAGAGAGAGATATACTGGGTAAGTATTCATCAAGAGCCGATTGAAATCAAGAGAAGATTTTGTCGCCAATGAGTTGCGCGTTAATTTCTTTTCCCCTTCATTCTTCATCCCTCCAGATTCTGTTTTGCGTCACCATCAGTGGAAACCCGAGACTCGTTTGCAACGGAAAACATGGTTCAGCGAAGCTAGAACTTTGCGAAAAACGTTATCACGATCCGGTAGAAAAGTGCATAGCGTCGATAAAACCGGTTTCGTCAGGATGGCGTTTGTGTTGCGGGTAAAGGATATTGGCTCTAATATATCTTGCCGGTACCCCGGGGTATGTAAGGCTCGGCTGTTTGGGTTGAATTGTGCAATGTTGCGTGACCAATGAGCCAACTTAAAAGGCTGTTGTGTGTAAATGAGTAACCTTTAGTGAATCGTAAGTAATATTATTTCAATACCGATGTCTCAAGGAATTGAATAAGTACAAAAAGATATACAGATCCCTTCAGAAAGAGAGAGAGAGAGAGAGAGAGAGAAGAGAGAGAGAGAGGGGGGGGGGAGAGCGTATGTGTGTGTGTATGAGATAGAGAGAGAGTGTGTGAGAAGAAATAGACCGTATGTGTGTATGAGAGAGAGAGGGAGAGAAAGAGAAAGAGAGAGAGAGAATGAGAGAGAAGGGGCGAGAGATAGACCGTATGTGTGTGTGTGTGTGAGAGAGAGAGAGAGAGAGAGGAGAGAGAGACAGGGGGGCGTATGTGTGTATGAGAGAGAGAGGGGGGACGAGAGATAGACTGTATGTGTGTATGAGAGAGAAGGGGAGAGAAAGAGAAAGAGAGAGAGAGAATGAGAGAGAAGGGCGAGAAGATAGACCGTATGTGTGTGAGAGAGAGAGAGAGAGAGAGAGAGAGAGGGCGTATGTATGTATGAGAGAGAGAGAGAGAGGGGGACGAGAGATAGACCGTATGTGTATGAGAGAGAGGCAAAAAGAGAGAAAGAGAGAGAGAGAGAGGAGGGAGAGGAGAGGGGGACGAGAGATAGACCGTATGTGTGTATGAGAGAGAGAGGGGAGAAAGAGAGAAGAGAGAGTGAGAGAGAGAAGGGTCGAGAGATAGGCCGTATGTGTATTTGAGAGAAGAGAGAGAGAGAGAGAGAGAGAGAGAGAGGGGACGTATGTGTGTATGAGAGAGAGAGTGAGAGAGAGTGTATGTGTGTGTATGAGAGAGAGAGAGAGAGAGAGAGAGGGGGGAAGAGAGAGAGTGAGAGAAAGCGTATGTGTGTGTATGAGAGAGTGAGGGAGAGGGAGGGAGAGAGAGGGGAGAGGGGAGTATGTATGTATGATAGAGAGATATAGAGTGAGAGAGAGAGGGGGGGAGAGAGCCTATATGTGTGTATGAGAGAGAGAGTGTGAGAGAGAACGTATGTGTGTGTATGAGAGACAGAGAGAGAGAGGAGAGGAGAGAACAGAGAGGGGGAGACAGACAGACAGACAGACAGAGACAGAGAGCGTATGTGTGTGTATGAGAGAGAGAGAGAGAGAGAGAGAGAGAGAGAGAGAGAGAGAGAGAGAGTTACAAATAGATCGATAGACATACACGGAGAGAGGCAGACAGATAGTGAGAGAGAGAAAGCGACAAAACCGTGTGTGTGTGTGTGTGTGTGAGAGAGAGAGAGAGAGGGGGCGAGAGATAGCGAGAGAGAGAGAGTGAGAAAGAGAAAAAGAGAGAGAGCGTATGTGTCTGTATGAGAGAGAGAGAGAGAGGGGGGGAAAGAGTTACAAGCAAGCAGACACATACACAGAAGAGAGGCAGGCAGACAGTGAGAGAGAGAAAGCGACAAAACAGTGTTGTGTGTATGTTGTGTGTGTATGTGTGTGTGTGTGTAGAGAAAGAGAGAGAGAGAGAAGAGAGAGAAAAAGAGAGAGAGAGAGAGAGAAAGGGGGGTCAAACATACAGACAGAGAGATAGAAAGACAGTAAGAAAGTGTGGGTATGAGTGTGAGTACGTGAATGGGTGTGTGAGAGTGAGAGGGAGATAAAAAGAGAACGCATGTATGTATGTGTGTGTGTGTGTGTGTGTGAGAGAGAGAGAAAGAGAGAGGGAGTTACAGGCAGATAGATACACAGAGAGAGGCAGACAACCAGACAGCCAGTCAGTGAGACAGTGAAATAGAGAAAGCGACAAAACTGTTGAGACAGAGTGAGAGTGATAGATAGATAGATAGATAGAGAGAGAGAGAGAGAGAGAGAGAGAGAGAGAGAGAGAGAGAGAAGGGCGACAATCAGACAGGCAGAGAGATAGAGAGACAGTAAGAAAGTGTGGGTATGAGTGTGAGTATGTGAATGTGTGTGTGAGAGGGAGAGGGAGATAAAAAGAAAGAGAACGTGTGTGTGTGGGGGTGAGTGAGAGAGTGAGTGTGTGTGTGTGTGTGTGTGAGAGAGAGAGAGAGAGAGAGAAGAGAGAGAGAGAGAGAGAGAGAGATAGACGAGGGACTCACAAGCATGCAAAAAGCACATATATTTAAATATATATTTG
>CM042169.1:2484331-2519331 GCA_023376005.1 Doryteuthis pealeii
TAAACAAATACCAGGACCTTGAATTGAATAAGCTGTGGAATACGAAGGTCAAAATGATACCAATTATAGTTGGTGCACTTAGAACGGTCCAAAAAAGCTGGGAAAAAAGACTGGAGGAACTCAGAATCAGAGGAAGAATTGAGACCATCCAGACTACTGCATTGCTGCAATTAGAAGAGTCCTGGATAGCTGGGGAGACTTGTTGTCACTCAGAATCCAGTGAAATACCATTAGTTAACGCAGGTGTGAAAAACAAATGAATAATAATAATAATAATAATAATAATATAATAATAATTATTATTATTATTATTATTATTATTAAGGCGTACCGAACGCTCAATTCCCTTGACTCTCCCTGTCACGCCCTCTGTCCCTATCGGCCACCACTCTCGTTTGTCTTCTACACGGTATCCAGTGTCCACACCAAGCAGATGAATGTAGTTTTTTCCTTCTCGTCTTTCATAGTTGTCCCAAATGCGAATCTTAGGTCCTTCACGTTGTGTAATGGGTAGCGGGATTGTCTAGCAGGCCATGACTAGTATGTTCGATTCCCCTATAATAATAATAATAATAATAATAATAATAATAAAGAGTTATGTCCCCATAACTATGAATTTCGTAGCCGGTGCTTGATCTATAAAGCTACAGTATTCAGTAGAGATTATAGAAGAATGATCTATTCTGGATCTACACAGAATTAAAATAAAATAGGTTTTATAATCACACATCTAGTTTTAATAATATGAAATATAGGTACAGCACCTCTCTCTCCAAATATGTCCGCGACATTAAAAATAAAGACGGTACAGACCTCCTTATAAAATGGGAAATTATTTTAAAAATCCCGACACTATAACCCAGGTGATAATTTCTGCCACCTGTGCTCCGAGGAAAAATGAATAATAGCTTGTGGCAAACGTACTTAATCTTGGTAAATTATGACTAATACAAAATAAAAAACACCCTCCGGGCGATGTAAAAATAGATTTTTGAAACATATTGCCTGAGGGGTAGGAGTAAAAAATTCAATAACAGCTAGTTTGTACCCTAAGTAAGTAAAATCATCAAATTCATTAAAGGATTAACAAATAAAACAATTTGAAATGTAAACTTTAAATATGTATTAAAATAAAACAAACTATATATAGATATATAATACCAGTCATGTATTTATTAAAACTTGACTTAAAAAACAATGAGGACTGTCTAATGTTGCATGTTCAAATTGTGAGTGTATTTATTCTATGTTATGACGATTTTGGGTAATGTGACGTAAGCATTGATGTAATTTTTGTAACGGACAAAAACCGGAAGTGAATCTCGATTATCAATAGATATCCGATGCAGATTTTGGTGGTATCGTGGTAGAGGCTGAACATACCTACCAATAAACCGTAGTAATTTTCATGTTACAAATAACTGCCGACCAACAGTCGTTTGACATTAAAGCAGTAGTGGGTCATTGATACTTCCATTGAATTTTTTGCATGGGAAAACATTCATTTATATTTGGGGAACGTTAACGCAGAAATCTCAAAATAGCATCAACACGGAGAATAATGGCAGCCACGAGACATCAATAAAAACTGACAAAATAATCACAGATAAGTAGCCGCTTAGACACGTGCACGACACTGAAAAAAAACAATAAATGAGTAGCCGCATAAAAAGAGGAAGCAAGGAGATCACGAGGAGCGGCCGTCCCCATAACCCAAGGAGGTCACTGAGATGATACCATCAACATCAATGAGCGAGTATATATAGAAGCCAAAAATGACAGATCAGCCATTCTCTTCGTTCTTAAGAGGGGGAATAACATCCCCGAAATATCACGAAATAAAACGAAACTTAATATTCAAAAACTGAGTTCTTATGTTTCACACCATATACTTCATACTAAACCCCAAATAATATATATATATATATATATATATATATATATATATATATATATATATATTAGGTAAAATATAAGGAATGAAAGAACAAAACTCAGACCAAAAATGTGTAGTATATTTCGCTGGAGTTTTGAACTCGGCTTCTTCAGCTTTTATTGAATTATACGGATCATACAAGTGTTTTATATAAGGGGGGAAGAGGGTATGTGGGTAAGTTTTGTGGTGAGGGAAAGATTTGATTGGTTATAGGGGACATCTTTGGGGAAAATGAGAAGGAAATCAGATGGGAAGAGAGATGAGGGAGGTAGGTAGAAAAAATGAATGGTGAGAAATACCTGATAGGGGAGGGTAGTAGCCTTTCTTGGAGAGAGATTTGAGTAGAGGAAGTAGCAAATGGGAGTAATTGTTTTTTTCTTTTGGCCAAATACTGTAGCAATAGATTACTTTTTATTGGTACGACTATCTTGGTCTTTTCTTTTTTTCAAAAATTTTTTTTCTCCCCGGTTGATGTTTGGTAGTATATTTTTACAATCAAACTATTTGCTGTTTTTTTCTCACTGCAAGGATTTACCAACACGCTTGGTAATATATATATATTATATATATATATATATATATATATTATATATATATATATATAATAATTCATACAATGACTGCTATTTACACAGTAGCATTGCAACCAGCAAAGCCTTCATCAGATGATACTCTGGGTTTCAGGCATGGTTTCGGGGCCGAAGCATCATTACTCCTAACCCAGAAATTATATATATATTATATATATAATATATATATATATATATATATAATAATATTGAAAGTATTGTCCCTTCAGGTAAGAATTCTTTTACTGTATGTATTTAGGATCTATTAGGGTGTTCTAAATATAAGAATCGTATGTCAAGATAGCTTCTATCGGATTATCTAGCCAAAGTCAAAACGGTAAAGAATAGGAGATATTGGCGCCCCCTGGTGGGAAATTGTCGTGACTCAACGCCCATTGAGAAATAAGCGTGGAGGATGGGCCCCAGATAGAAGATAAGTTACCGAGCTTAAGTTTCGCGACGAGTAAATATACACATATCTTTGCGTAGATCTTTCAACGTAAAACGAAGAAATGAATAAAAAGATAATATTAACCCTTAAAATTGAAAGAAATATATATAAACTAGCTAGAATAAACGCCATCCGCCGGGCGTACGTATTTCAGTTTTAATGTAATGAAATGTATTAAATTAGAAAGACAAACAAAATTGAATAAGAACGCATATAAAATAAAGATTCGGCCTCTATTTGTCGGTTACCGAAACTACGTCACTACTTACGTCACAGTTTCCGGAATTAAAATTGAAATTGCATTGTGTTAGCCTTCAAAACCAAACAACAAACCAATATATATATATATATATATATATATATATATATATATAATATATTATAGTCGTCAGGGCGGCCTAAAGTCGGTATCAGCCAGTCAGTGAGGGAGTCTATCCCCTTTTCACTAGCGCTAGACCAAGGATATTGTTTTTTAGCATCTGTGGTGGAGCTCCAAACCTACCATCAGCTCCTTTCTTTACCGCACAGATCCCTGTGCAACTCATACGCTGAGTTGGCGAGGACCTGTATCGAACTAGGAACCTGTTGGTTTCTAGCCGAACGCTCTACCGACTGAGCTAACCCGGCCGATTTATATATATATATATATATATATATAATATATATATATATATATGTATATGTATATATATATATATATATATGTGTGTGTGTGTGTGTGTGTGTGTGTGTGTGTGTGTGAGTAAAAATGGAAATTGGTAATAAATCTGACAATATGAGGAAGAATGAATAAAAAAAAGAAAGAATAGAATGGATAATAAAATATGAATTTAATCACTAATCATTAATCACTTACACATGTGTTTCGGTCAGTTCATCTGTGTGAAAAGATTCGACCTTCATCAGAGAGAAATTTTATTTTGAATGAAAAAACGGAGAATTTTTTGGAAATTGTTTTCAAAACAATAACATAAACTAGGTCCCGAAAATTTTTTCAACATGTTAGGGATAAATAATAACACTTTATTTTTGCAATATAAAATGATTTTCTACCATAACCCCTAGAAAAATCAAATATTCAAATTCTAACGGTCTATTTCAGCGTTCCAAATGTGATTTTTAAAAAAATTCACTTCGAACATTTCCAAAAATTTCTCCGTTGTTCCCCAACGAATTTTTTCATTCATAATAAAATTTCAGTCTAATAAAGGTCGAATCTTCTCTGTGTGCGAAATATTTTCACACAGATGAACTGACCGAAATACATGTGTAAGTGATATTGATTAAATTCATCTTTTATTATCCATTCTATTCTTTCTTTTCTTAATTCATTCTTCGTCATATATATATATATATAAATATATATATATATATTATATATATATATATATATATATATATATATATAATACAATGAAATAAATAAATTTTGGGAGACCAAAACGATCAATATATCAATTTATCAGACATGCACACACGAAGAGAATTTGGAAGACATAAGACACAAAGTAGAATTAACGATTTCCGGCAACATCTTCAGACTTTCAGAAATCTTCTGTAGAAAAGATTTTTATCTCGAAATATTAAGAATAAATCCAAGGTTAACAAACAACAGGAGAGTTACCTTTTTTTTTCTTTACACTTGCATTGTGATAGCCTTCAAAACCAACCAACATACCAATATAAACACAATGATTCAAGCAAATTATAAAACCCTTTTTATGTATAATATATATATATATATATATATGTGTGTGTGTGTGTGTGTGTGTGTGTGTGTGTGTGTTTGTGTGTGTGTGTGTGTAAAAATGGAATTGGAAATGAATCCGACAATATGAGGAAGAATGAATAAAGAAAAGAAAGAACAGAATGGATAATAAAATATGAATTTAATCAATATTACTTACACATGTGTTTCGGTCAGTTCATCTTTGTGTACACGGTTTAAACTATTATTATCATTAAATAAACAAATGAAATGAAATAATAATAATAGAAAAATGTGAAAATATTCCGCATACAGAGAAGATTCGACCTTCATCAGAGTGAAATTTTATTTTAAAATTAAAAAAAAATTATTTTGAAATTAAATTTTTTTTATTTTGAATGAAAAAAATAATGAATCAATCAAAATAAAATTTCACTCTGATGAAGGTCGAATCTTCTCTGTGTTCGGAATATTTTCACATTTTTCTATTATTATTATTTCATTTCATTTGTTTATTTAATGATAATAATAGTTTGAAACGTGTACACAGAGATGAACTGACCGAAACACATGTGTAAGTGATATTGATTAAATTCATCTTTTATTATCCATTCTGTTCTTTCTTTTCTTTAATAATTCTTCCTCCTATATATATATATATATATATATATATATATAGTTGTAGAAAAAGTGTTCACTCTAGCACAGTTTTGGTGTTCGATGAACAAAGTTGTCCCGAAGAAGGTGTAACTTGAACACCGAAACCGTGGTAAGAAGAACCAATTTCTACAACCATAATTGCTCTACAAAGCATCTATCTAGGGACTTAGAATGCGCTGACAGTATCTCCTGCAGAGAATTAAGAACCCCCCACACACACACACTTGAAGGACACTAAGATGCCTCTGATGGAGAGATCCCAGTTCTAGAACTTTGGGGTCTATGGAGTACTCCTTCATTGTGATTACTCCCAGCTCCAGCCTGACCCGGAATGGTAGTACCCGTTAGAGTCCTGTCTATGGGTCATATGGATCTGTTTAAAATCATTCATATACGATATATATTCGATATTCGATATATATACATTCGTGTGCAAAGGAATAAAAAAGGAAAATAAAAAAGCTCCAAAGAAAAAATGAATGTACAATAAATTATATATTACTTAATAATAGGAAGCGCGTGGTGTAATGGTTAAAGTCATGGGAAATGGACTCGTCGCCCCGAGTTCAAATTCTGGACGTGGTAATTGCATTTCACTTAGCGCTAATACCCTTGGGAAAGGTATGAATCCTACTCTCCCTCCAGCTATGGGTAAATAGTAGGGCAGACTGGGCTCTTTAACCTTGGTTAGGCAACCGGTCTAGGAGAAGGAAAACTCTGAATTCAAACCTGTTGAACTCCGCTTAAGAAATTGACCTTGTGTCACATCCTGCTCGTGCGGAGGGGTTGGTAAATATATATATTACTTAATAACTTTTTTTATATTGGAATCAACCCTGAAGATGGCCCTTTACGAAATATATTGAGGCCTTTTGAATTAACTAATGCTACTACGATGAAAACGTGGTAGCAATTTTTGATGAATATATATATATATATATATATATATATATATATATATATATATATATATATATATATATACTAGCAAATATATGCACCCTCCGGGTGCAAGTATTGAAGTTTTAATGTAATAAAATATTGTATTAAATTAGAAAGGCTAATGAAACTAAATAAGAATACAGATAAAAAGATTTGAAACAGAGGGAGTATAATAAAAGAATTGAAACAGAGGGAGTATAATAAAAAATGGAACAACTGAA
The DNA here is from genome assembly GCA_023376005.1 of Doryteuthis pealeii. Lineage (NCBI taxonomy): Eukaryota > Metazoa > Mollusca > Cephalopoda > Myopsida > Loliginidae > Doryteuthis > Doryteuthis pealeii. The sequence goes on from CM042169.1 coordinate 2,490,819, forward strand.
ACTTACTCTTCCATCATTCTCGTCTTTCATTATTATTTTTTCTAATTTAAGTATTTAGTTAAAAGAGGAAGTAAAGAATAAAATGACAGTTATTTTATCTTGTTAATGGATTTCATTTAAGATTCATTGAAGAGATTTTTACTTATATTCATTAAAATAAAACCAAACAGTTAGAAATCAATAATACTAAGCACATATTTATTAAATTCGATTTTTTAATATTAATATGCAAATTAGCCTTCCCGTTCACACTGTAAACCGCTATTTTGTTGTATATATAAATATAATTGCATGTTGTTAGTATGTAGACATAGTTAACAGTATTAATAATGTAAGACAATTTTATTAATAATTGAGGTTTAGATAAAAATAAAATCATGGAGAATTGTGACTTGAGAAGGGATATAGTTTCGGTTACAGACAGAAAAACACACAATCTCCATTATAATAAGATATATATGCATATATATATATAGTTGTAATATTTGGTACCTGAATATCTTTACTATACAGAAGTCATATGGCTCTGCTGGTATGTTGTTGTAGAATCCCAAACCCTTCTTATATATATATATATATATATATATATATATATATATATATATATATATATATATATTCTGTGTGTGTGTGTGTGTATTTATATAAATCTATATGTATATGTATATATACATATATATGTGTGTGTCTGTATTTATATAAATCTATATGTATATGTATATATACATATATGTATATATATTTATATGTTATATATATGTCTATGTATATATGTAAATCTTTCTATATGTTTATATATATGTATATATATGTATGTATATATGTATATATACATATATATATATATATGTATATATTTATATATCTATGTATATATGTATATATATATATATATAGTGTGGAATGTGCATCCGTAAGTATGTAAATATTATCCTTTTTTCTATTTGAGATATCGGAATGCAGATCAAAAAGCACTGACTCATTGTTGGATGTACGGATCACGTGGTGTTGTTTTTCCGATCACGTGGGAAAATGGCGGGAAAATTGCAAAAGTTCGGGAAGAAGAGGAAGTGGAAAAACGGAAGAATGTGAACAGAAAAAAGAATCGTTTCAAACATCCATCTTGAAAGAAATTCCCAAAAAGCCGTGAATCAGTTGGGCGGAAACAGGTTACGAGAGAGAGAGAGAGAGAGAGAGAGAGAAAGAGAAGAGAGAGAAAGAGAGAGAGAGAGAGAGAGAGGGGGTAGAAGAGATAGAGGGGAAGAGAGAGGGGAAGTGAGGCAGGAAAAGAGAAAGAGGGAGAGGGAGAAAGGGAGAGAGAGGGGAAGTGCGCGCTCGCGAGAGAGAAGAAGCGCGATAGTTAGGACAGCGAGAGAGAGAGAGACAGAGTGAGAGAAAGAGATAGAGAGAGGATAGAAGAGGTAGACAGGAAGCTAGAGAGGAAGTGAGGTAGGAAAAGAGAAAGAGAGGGAGAGGGAAAAGAGAGAGAGAGGAAGTGCGCGCTTGCGAGAGAGAAGAAGTGTGAGCGGAGAACGAGAGAGAGAGAGAGAGAGAGAGAGAGAGAGAGAGAGAATCGTAAGGAATCATAATAAACAAATATTCAGACAAATCAAATACATCGCATTGTATAGATGAACAGCTTAGTAAATATACACAAGTAAGTAAATTTCAAAGTTTAATTCGGATATGAAAGGATATATAAAAAATTCCCCCACCACACAAACACACTTATACACACACGAAAACACACACATGCACACACACTCACACACACACACACACACACACACCCAATCACACAGAAACAGACACAGACATACACATGCATATATCCGCCTTAGCTCAATCGGTAAAGCGTTCGGATAGAAGCCACAAGGTTCCTAGTTCGATACCGGCCCTCGCCAACTCAGCGTATGAGTAGCACAGGGATCTGTGCGGTAAAGTAAGGAGCTGATGGTAGGTGTGATGCTCCACCCCAGACGCTAAAAATAATCTCCTTGGTCTAGCGCTAGTGAAAAGGGGATAGACTCCCTTGCTGTCAGGCTGATACCGACATTAGGCCGCCCCAACGAGTTTACTTTTACTTTTATATATATGAAGTGGACAAATAATCTGTTTGAGATGCCGATAGCCGACAATTTTGAGGGGGATTATGTGCTTAATTGAAGTCATACCTAATTTGAGAATTAATTAGTTATAATTAAACGAATTAGGCGTGCATATCGGTTTAAATGTAAGGCGCAAACAAATCGAGAAAAAGTCAATCTCTGTATGTATATTTCAGATTGATTTTTCTCGATTTGTTTACGCCTTACATTTAAACCGATATGCACGCCTAATTCATTTAATTATAACTAATTAATTTACAAATTAGGTATGACTTTTTATATATAATATATATATTATATATATATATATATATATATATATTATATACTCGGGACCTGAACTTTGGTGGACTAATCCACGAATTCAACCAAATATTAAATAGTTGGCCAAAAACTTGAAAAGATCACAAATAAAATTGTTAAACAGGAAATATGTATTTTGTTTAATTCAAAATGCATAATATATATATATATATATATATATATATATATATATATATATATATATACTATACTCCTAATTAAAGAAAAACCTTTCATAGATAAAGACAAGCCTGAATTAAATCGGACATAACCACACACACATAGACGCAACAATAACTTTACTCCCCAGACAAATATGATCTACATAATAGAACACACAAACTATGTAATGTATGTAAATACATACAAAACACACCCATCACAACCATAAACAGAGACGCATGTACATAGGAACACACAAAAACACACACACAAACACACCGGAACAAACAACTAAACTGAACTTAAGCAAACACACATATACATACACACACAACAATAACAACAACTTTACTACACACACATATGAACCTCATAATGAAATACGCAAATTGTAAATATATAATATATATATATATATATATTATATATATATATATATATATATATATATATATATATATATATATATATATATATATATATATATATATATATATATATATATATATATATATATATATATATATATATATATATATATATATATGTATGTGTGTATATGGAGGCGCGTGGTCTAGTGGTTAGAGTCGTGGAAAATGGACTCGTCGATTCGAGTTCAATTTCTAGACGAAGCTGTTGACACTTCACATAGCGCTAATACCATTCGGAAAGGTATGAATCCATATATTCTCTCTCCAGCAATGGGTTGAATAGTAGGGCAGACTGGGCCCTTCAGCCTTGAGTAGGTAGCCAGTCTAGGAGAGGGATAACTCTGAATTCAGAACTCCCTCCCAGTCTGCCCTACTATTTAACCAATAGTAGGGCAGATTGGGCTCTTTAGCCTTGGGTAGGTAGCCAGTCTAGGAGAGGATAACTCTGAATTCAGAATTCCCTCCAGCTATGGGTTAAATAGTAGGGCAGACTGGGCCCTTCAGCCTTGAGTAGGTAGCCAGTCTAGGAGAGGGATAACTCTGAATTCAGAACTCCCTCCAGCTATGGGTTAAATAGTAGGGCAGACTGAGCTCTTTAGCCTTGGGTAGGTAACCAGTCTAGGAGAGGGATGAGTCTGAATTCAAAATTCCTGAGGTCGGTCGTTGATTGGGCTCGTGGCAACCCTTGATGCATCAATTCTTTCTTATCGACTTTGCCAAAAAGTGTGGATGGTCCAACACAAGCCTTCACCACTATAAACAAATCACTGTGTGGATGTTCATTGTATGAACACTCAAACGTCGATCGACGGGCGAGTCCATCATGTATGTGTATATGTATGCATATGTATGTATATATAGTATCCAATTATCGCTTTAACTTTTCCGTCGCGCTGGCATCAGTAAATAATCCAAAAGTGCTCAATATATTAAAAAATACAGAACAGTAACTGTTTTTACTAACCATTATTTATAATTATAATTAAATTGATGGCAATACGGGGGTGAGAATTGAGGAATGAGTGCACGTGTGGAATGATACATCGTTTTATCTCAATTTTCGCGCGCAGGCCACACACAAGGAGTGAGAAAAGTAACTTTGCGTTCAATTATTATTATACAACCGTTATAAACAAAAAGTAAATTACAAAAACACACACAACCTATCAAATATCAAAAATCACACACGTACATAATTGCCAAAATATGGTTGATTAATGCCTGAAGATATCAGAAGATCTGAAACACGTGTCGCATATGTAAGATAATAAAAAAAAACTTTAAAAACATAATCGATTTTGCGAACTTTCTTTTTTATAGAATATCTAATTATCTCCCGTTGGACCCATAACAACACTTTATATATATATATATATATATATGTGTGTGTGTGTGTGTGTGTGTGTGTGTGTATTTATATATAAAGGATGGCTTACCGGTGAATATGGGCATGATCGTTGGAGGTGCACAGGATCCAGGGGTTAAGTCCGTGATAAAACAAATACAAAGTGCTCAATACAAAGTAGAGCAAATTTATTTTAGAAATAAATAAGAAATGGATACAAGAGAAACCTAGTCAAGTTTCATCGCTAGAATCATCAGGGTTAAATCCACTGAATTAATCGAGTTACCGATTAATTGCAGTTGATCACACCTATGTTCATTGAACGTAAAATCTTATTCAATGAACATACGTGTGATCAGTTGCAATTAATCGGTAACTCGATTAATTCAGTGGATTTAACCCTGATGATTCTAGCGATGAAACTCGAGTAGGTTCCTATTGTAGCCATTTCTTCAATATATATATTATATATATATATATATATATATACAAGTTCATAACTGTTTATTTCGCCTACGCTGCAGTGTTTCGATCTGTTTCAATATATCTTCATCAGGGCTTTCGTTAATTTGGGGAAAAATAAATTTATTACAGAGAACAAGAAAACTGTGAGACTCTATTGCTTTGTCGGTCAGTCTATTTAAAAAATTTTTGAAAGAAAAAAATGTGACGGCAGTTTTTTTCCTTTCAACAATTTTTAATTGAAAGCCCTATGAAGATCTATTGAAACAGATCGAAACACTGCAGCGTAGTCGAAATAAACATTACTCGTTTGTGCTTTTTCAATTTTTCATATTACATACCGTTGGATTCACTTCCACTTTTTCTTCATATATATATGTGTGTGTGTGTGTGTGTGTGTGTGTATATGTGTGTGCGTGTGTATACAATTTATATATTGTTGTTATCACTGTATTACAGTACTTACATACTACTTTGCTTTAGCATGTTATATATATATATATATATATATATATATATATATATGTGTGTGTGTGTGTGTGTGTGTGTGTGTGTGTTTTGTTAAACTCTCCTGACGATTCTTGCCGGACGAGTTTTTGTCCAATCCTTTCCAACTGTCTGGTCATCTTTTTAATGTCAGGGTGGAATTGGTGTAGCAATCAACCAAAGTTTTCTTGGCGGGCTCTTTCGGCATGTCTTTTTGCCATCTTCAGGTGTGAAACAGATGGAATGTTTCGGTTGTCCCGCTTTTAAAACGAGAAGTAGCGTAGGAATTAGTAGTGCGAGGTAGTAAGAATGGTAGTGGGAGTTAGTAGGAATTGGTAGTGGGAGGTAGTGGTGAGTTCACAAGTTCGTTTAAACCAACAGTAGCAGTAGAGATTTTTGTAAGAGGGGGGGGTCACAAGTTTGTGAGAATGTAAGGGGAATGATGGAAGGGGGATAGGTGGGAAATTATAGGCATTTGAGGACGTGTTGACTTGTTTCGAAGTTTATTTTGTTTAAGGTGGGTTTGTTTTGTTTGATATATAAAGCTGAAAGTATTTGAAGTTTTTGTTTGTTTTTTTCTTTGTGTAGTGTGAGTGTATTTTCTCTTAAAATTATATATATATATATATATATATATATATATATATATATATATATATGAACGATATGAGACACTCATAATAGTTAGCAAGCTAGACTAACGACCCGTTGATAATGAGTTTGCTTCTCACTGTGTCTCCAAAACATCTTGCTTTGAGCAAGATGCATTGTATTGTCATACCATGAACACGCAGATCCATTACTACTGCATAGCGAGTTCTATCCTCACAGGATACCCCATACTTGTGAATAAGCCGGTCACTTTTCGAGATGGGTCAAAAGGTTAGCTCAGTCGATAGAGCACTTGACTAGGAATCGCAAGGTACCTGGTTCGATACCGGCACTCTTTACTTTTTAGATTTAGATAATCCTGGCGGTTTATATATATATATATATATTTCTTATATATATAATCTATTTTCTTTTGGCCAAGTATTATAGTATCAACCGATTATTTTCGGTTGGTACGACTACCTTGGTGTTTTCGTTTTTTTCAAAATTATTTTCCCCCGGTGATGTTTGGTAATATATTTTTACAATCAAACTGTTTGTCAGTTTTTATCTTACCGAAAGGGTTTACCAACACGTTTGGTATATAATATATATATATATATATATATATATATATATATCCACACGCGTAGGATATGATACACGGTCAGAATTTAACAGGTTTGAATTCTGAGTTTTCCTTTTTCTTGACTGGTTGCCTAAGCAATGTTAAACAGCCCCGTCTGCCCTACTATTTACCAATAGCTGGAGGGATGATAGTTGGATTCAAACCTTTCACAAGAGTAATAGCACTATGTGAAATACAAACAGCCTCTCGCCCTGTCGGTGGGTCGTTAGAATGCACCGACTGCACCTCTGCAGGACGGTAAGACTCTCCCAATAGCCGTGGGTGGCTACCGGTGATGCGTAAGGATAGAACACTGGTGGTTGAGCAGTCCATGACATGCAACACTCCACATTGGCCCTTTCTTGAGCTAGACCGGTGGTCAGAGAGGTCCCCTCCGATTAATCGGCTGACCACGTCAAGCCCTAGCACCTATATGATTGCCCCAACCCTATTACCCTTATGGCAAGCCCCAACCCTTTTTATCATATGGGTGCTAGAAAACGGTTACTGAGGGTCTACATGTCCTGGGAATGACGTCAAACTCTATCTGATGGTGAGGTTCCAGTTCTGGAGATTTGGGGAATGTGGAGCACCCCTTCATCACCATTGCTCCCTGGTCCACTCTGACCCGGAGTGGAAGTACCTGTTAGGGTCCCATCTATGGGTTAAATAGAAAATTGTTTTTATAAAAAACATTGAGTATCCATTAAGAATGAATTTATTTCAAAATTTTTATCGGGACTATATGACCCACTGAGGTTGATTTGCCTTAAACCAAACCAAACAAACAGCTTCGTCAAGAATTTGAACTGGTCCCGACCTGTTCCATTCCTCCGGTGGTAACCATTACATTACGTACGCCTCTACTACAGGGGTGAGTCAAAAAGTAATGCCCTTTTCTTTATTGCATGTGAAGCGTTTTATAAAACGCCTTAATTTTATGAAAAAAAAATCACATGTAATAAAGAAATCTATATTAAGACCCTAACGAGGATCAGAGCAAGAATCCGACGAGTAAGACAATGTCCTCTTTCTCCATAACAATGCTCGACCACACACAAGGAAGAAAATTGCCTCATTTAAATGGACAACTTTACCGCATCCTCCATACTCACCAGGTTTAGCACCTATAGACTATTATCTCCCCGGCACCATGAAAGAGAGTTTGAGAGGAAAACATTATTCCAGTGACATGGAAGTGAAATCTGTAGTGATGAAGCGGCTCAAAGAACAGTAAACATAATTTTACGAGGCAAGGACACATGCTCTCAGTGGAACATTGCTATTCAGATAAACAGTGACTATGCGGAGAAGTAGGGATGTGATCCACAGATGACCAGTTTCATTTTGTTGTATGATACATGTTCCTGTGTTGGTAATTATACCTGTCCTAAACAAAAGGCATTACTTTTTTATTCACCTATGTGGAGTCGTAGGGATGTGATTCACAGAGGACCAAGCTTTATTTTATTGTATGATACATGTTCTTATGTTGGTAATTATACCTGTCCTAAACAAAAAGGCATTACTTTTTGATTCACCTATGTGGAGTATTAGGGATGTGATTCACAGTGGACCAGCTTCATTTTGTTGTATGATACGTGTTCCTGTGTTGGTAACTATACCTGTCCTAAAACAAAAAGGCATTACTTTTTTATTCCCCTATGTGGAGTAGTAGGGATGTGATTCACAGAGGACCAGCTTCATTTTGTTGTATGGTACATGTTCATGTGTTGGTAATTATACCTGCCTTAAAGAACATAGCATTATGTTTTTACTTACAATCGTATGTATGTAAGAGATGCATTGAATTTTTCTAGATGTTCAGGTAGAGCGCGTTTTAAAAAAAGGTTAAGTGTATAAATGGTTAAGATTTTTTTAGAGTCACTACCGGAAGTAGTTAGAGGTGTTGGTTGTAAATGAAGTAAGATGTCCTTATTTGGTAGATGGTCCTAATATTTTTGCTTTTCAGTGTATCTCGTACGGGAAGTAGAGTTATCGAGTGTTATAGGAATGTTACGATTTATGAGTGCATATTTCCTGATGCGAAGCTTATGTAAACATATAAAAGCAATTCAAGAACGAGGAGATAAGTATACGTTCAGTTTCTTTCTTTCTTTCTTTCTTTCTTTCTTTCTTCTTCTTCTTCTTCTTCTTGATCGCATCGTTCTTCTTTCTTTCTTTTAATGTATTTATTTCTTCCCCCTTTCTTCTTCTTCTTCTTCTTCTTCTTCTTCTTCTTCTTTCTTTCTTCTTCTTCTTCTTCTTCTTCTTCTTCTTCTTCTTCTTCTTCTTCTTCTTCTTCTTCTTCTCTCTTTTCTTTTTGTTCTTGTTCTTCTCCTCGTTATTCTTTCCTTCTTTTTAACGTATCTATTTATTTCTTCTTCTTCTTCTTCTTCTTCTTCTTTTCTTCTTCTTCTTCTTCTGTCTTCTTTCTTTCTTTTTGTTCTTGTTCTTCTCCTCGTTTTTCTTTCTTTCTTTTAATGTATCTATCTTCTTCTTCTTTCTTCTTCTTCTTCTTCTTCTTTCTTCTTCTTCTTCTTCTTATTTCTTTCTTCTTTTAATGTGTATATTTCTTCTTCTTCTTCTTCTTCTTCTTCTTCTTCTTCTTCTTCTTCTTCTTCTTCTTCTTCTTCTTTCTTTCTTTCTTTCTTTTTTTCTCTTCTTCTTGTTCGTCTCCTCGTTCTTTCTTTCTTTTTCTTTTAATGTATTATTTCTTCCACCTTTCTTTCTTTCTTCTTCTTCTTCTTCTTCTTCTTCTTCTTCTTCTTCTTCTTCTTCTTCTTCTTCTTCTTCTTCTTTTCTTTTCTTTTCTTTCTTTTCTTTTCCTTTTTTCTTGTTCCTTTCCTCGTTCTTCTTTCCTTCTTTTTAATATATTTTTTTTTCTTCCTCCTTTCTTCTTTCTTTCTTTCTTCTCTTTCTTTTTTCTTCTTCTTCTTTCTTTCTTCTTTTTTCTTTCTTCTTTCTTCTTTTTTTCTTGGTTTACGTCTCCTTCTTCTTCTTCTTTCTTTTTTTTTTTCTTTTTTCTTTCTTTTCTTTCTTTTAAAGGTATTTATGTCTTCTATTTCTTGCTTACTTTCTCGCACATTTCTTTTTTTTCGCAAATGTTCTTCTTCTTCTTCTTCTTCTTCTTCTTCTTCTTCTTCTTCTTCTTCTTCTTACTTTCTTTCTTTCTTTCTTTCTAAGAAATTTCCTTCTAGCTCTTCATCTTGTTCTTTCATTCTTTCCTTTTTCCTAATAAATTTATTCTTGTTCATGTTTCATTTTTCTTTTCTTTCTTTTCATTTTTTCCTAAGACATTTTATTCTTGTTCTTTTCCTTCCTTCTTTCTTTCTTTCTTTTCTTTTCTTTCTTTCTTTCTTTCTTTTTCTTCTTCTCTTTCTTTTTCCTATGAAATTTATTCGTTGTTGTTGTTGTTGTTGTTGTTCTTCTTCTTCTTCTTCTTCTCTGATTAATAATCTTTGTTTGGCTTTGCATCTTTGCTTCCATTTTCTTTCTCCGTCTTTTGTTCCGCATTAGCCTTCATTTTTTTTAGCTTTTCTTTCTTTCTTACTTTCTTTCTTTTTTCCTTTCTTTCTTCCATTCTTCATTTCTTTCTTCCTTCCTTCCTTTCTTTATTTCTTTTTAGAGAGCATTTATATTCTTCTATCTTTATTTTTCTACTTTCTTTTATTTTTAATAGTGTTCTCTCTTTCTTTATTTCCTTTCTTTTCTTTGATAGACTTTCTATAGATCTCATTTTCTTTCACTTTCTTTTTCATTATATTTCTTTCATTCAAACTCATCATTTTTGTTTTAGATTTTCTTTACTTATTCAAATAACTTCCTTCCTTTTTTCATCTTTTCTTTTCATTCCTCCCGACATTCTTTCTTTATTCTCTTTCTTTTCCGATTTCTTTCTCATTTCTCCTTTTTTATCACCTACCCCATATTTCATATTCACTTTTCTATTCTTTTTCTTTAAAATTTCTTCTTCTTTTCATTTATACTTTCATCTACTAAACAAACAACTCCTTTCTCTGTAATGCCATTCTAACACCCACCCCCCGGAAGCCCCCGCCACCCATTTTCTTTTCTTCCCATTTAACCAAGTGCTTCAGAAACCTCAGAAGTCATCCAAGTACACCTGTGACGCCATCTTAATCTTTTTGTACTTCCGTATTGGTGAGACACATAACCCCGATATCAAAACAGTTATTGCAACCCAAATAGATTGGTAAGTTAAGGTACTAATTAAGAAGCGGTGCGACTCTTCAAACTAAACTGACCCCTTTCCTTCTTATCACAATGACCCCTAAATATTTACGAATCTCAAAATCTCAGAGGTGTACCACCCAGCTAAAAAATGTTCTCATTTTTATAGTAGACTTATCTGACTAGAGTTGACGAGTGGTTAAGAGAGTATTGGAAAGACAGTAACACTTTAGACCAGGTACCTATAGACCAGTGGTTCCCATGAAATAAATAAATATATAAAATAAACGAACCCAGAGTTGACCTGGGAGTAATGACAATGAAGGGGTACTCCACATTCTCCAGTGTTTCAGTATAGGAACTTCATACTAGATGAAGTTTAACATCAAACCCAGTATACTAAGCCCCTCATTCACGGCCTTCTAGCACATATATGATAAAAAGAGTTGATGGTTGCCTTGAGGGTAATAGGGTTGGGACAATCATATAGATACTAGGGTCTGGGATGGCCAGGCAATTGATCGGAGGGTTCCTCTCTGACTGTCCGTCTGGTTTAAGTAAGGCCAAAGTGGAGTTTTGCATGAATTTCTCAGCCACTAGGGTTCCGTCCTTAATCATCACAGTTCACCACCTACGGCCAACAGGTGGCCCCATAAAGGGGATTTTACCGCTCTGCAGAGGTACAGTCGGTGTATTCTATACTTCCAGGCGGTAATGTGGGTCAAACAGTGCCACTACTGTTGTTCTACAAGAATGGCTTTGGCATTAAATAACCTACGAATGTTGAAATGCCATTAAACAAAGAAACCCAAAAAGCTTTAAGATCTGGTTAATTAATTATGTAAGTCAATATCTATTAATAATGGAGATTCACTTCCGGTTTTTGTCTGTAACAAAAATTACGTTACTGCTTACGTCACATTACCCAAAATCGTTATAACATAGAATAAATACACTCAAAATTTGAACATGCAACATTAGACAGTCCTCATTGTTTTAATAGATACGTCCCCAGTATCATATATTTATATATAGTTTGTTTTATTTTTATACATATTTAAAGTTTAAATTTCAAATTGTTTTATTTTTTAATCCTTTAATGAATTTGATGATTTTACTTACTTAGGGTGCAAACTCTCTGACATAGAATTTTTTACTTCCAGAAATACCCGAAAGAAGGTTAGAGGGCAAATCGGCCGAAACGTTGTACAGATAACAATAAAGATGAGGACAATACTCCGAATAACGCAGATAATACTAGACTATTCTTTCTTTCTTTCTTTTTTCTCTCTTTCATTTTTTCTTTTTCTTTCTTTCTTTTTATCTTTCTTTCGTCTTTTATTTTAACATGTATTCTGAAATGGAGTCCCCGTAGGGTAGTGGCTAAAGTGCACGACTGAGACATCATTGTAAGCGAGTTCAAACCCCAGTCCTGCTATTGCGTTCAATTTCGGACTAATAGCATTGGAAGAGGTATGGACCCTTTCATGTCTCCAGCTATAGAATAGATAGAACTAATACTGTTCTTCTACAAGGATGTAGAAAGACTTGAATACCGACCGCTGGGAGAACACAGAACGGAAATCCGCCCTGTCGGTGGGGCGTTAGAATGTACCGACTGCACCTCTGCAGAAGGGTAAGACTCCCCCAATGGCCGTGGGCGGCGACCCGAGATACTTAAGGATAGAACCCAGGTGGATGAGCAGTCCATGACTCGCCATACTCCACTTTGGCCCTATCTTGGGCTAGACGGGCGGTCGGAGAGGCCCCCTCCGATCAATCGGCTGGTCACGTCAAGCCCTAGCACCTATATGATTTCCCCAACCCTATTGCCCTTATGGCAAGCCCCAAACGCTTTTTATCACATGGGTGCTAGACGGCGGTGACTGAGGGTCTACATGTCCTGGGAATGACCTTAAACTCTATCTGATGGTGAGGTTCCAGTTTTGGAGGTTTGGGGAATGTGGAGCACCCCTTCATCACCATTGCTCCCTGGTCCACTCTGACCCGGAGTGAGTGTACCTGTTCCATCTATGGGTTGAATAGAAAAACATGAGTTGATAAACAAAATTGTATTATGCATTAAGAATGAATTTATTTCACAACTTTGTCGGCATTAAATGACCCACTGACGTTGATATGCCGTAAAACAAACCAAACCAAACCAAACCAAACCAGAACGATAATTCAGTCTCTTTTACGTCCGTTTTTTTTGTGTCTTATTATCTGAGCGATTGTTGCTATATAAACAGTCTTGGTGTTGACAGATATCTCAACTAGTTATACCACTTAATGACGCGGATCTAGAGATTACAGAGACTGTATAATGGTAACCTGAACATAGACGCTGGAAACATTCTTATCTTTCTTCTTTTTTGTGCTCTCTAGTTCTAGTTTCTTTCTTCTTCATCTTCCCTTTTTCATTTTTTTTCATTTCCTTTTTTTAAGCCATTAGAAAGACCTTATAATGGTAACCTGAATATGGAGGGCGGAATCGTTCTTCTTATCTTTCTTTCTTTCTTTCTTTCTTTATCTATTTCTTTGCGTTCTCTAGTTTTTACTCCTTTCTTCTTTCTTCATCTTCCCGTTTTCATTTTTTCTTTCCTTGTTTTCAAGAGATTAGAGAGACCCAATAATGGTAACCTGAACAATGAGGGAGGAAACATTCCTTTATCTTTCTTTTTTCTTTTTTCTTTATCTATTTCTTTTATATTTCCTTCTTTCTTTCTTTTTTTCTTTCTTTCTTTCTTTCTTTCTTTCTTTCTTTCTTTCTTTCTTTGTGCTCTCTAGTTCTTGTTTCTCTCTCTTTATTTCTTTTTTTTTTTCCATTTTTTTTCATTCCTTTTTTTTTAGCCATTAGAAAGACTTTATAATGGTAAGCTTTTTGTTATGTTCTAATTTCTTTCTTTCTTTGTGCTCTCTAGTTTTTCTTTCTTCCTTCTTCATCTTCCCTTTTTCATTTTATTTTCATTCCCTTTTTTAAGCCATTAGAAAGACTCTATAATGGTAACTCGAACATGGAGGGTGAAATCCTTCTTATTATCCTTCTTCCTTTCTTTCTTTATCTATTTCTTTCTTTATTTCTTTCTGTCTTTCTTTGCGTTCTGTATTTCTTGTTTCTTTCTTTCTTCCTCTTCCGTTTTCATTTTTTTCTTTCTTTGTTTTCAAGAGATTAGAGAGTCCCGATAATGGTAACCTGAACAATGAGGTAGGAAACATTCCTTTATCTTTCTTCTTTCTTTCTTTCTTTCTTTATTTCTTTCTATTTTTTCTTTCTTTCTTTTTCTTTCTTTCTTTCTTTATCTATTTCTTTCTTTCTTTCTTTGTGCTCTCTAGTTCTTGTTTCTTCCTTCTTCATCTTCGCTTTTTCATTTTTTCATTCCTTTTTTTAAACATTAGAAATACTCTATAATGGTAACCCGAGCATTATGGAAGGAAACGTACTTTCTTTCTTTCTTTATTTATTTCTGATTTGGTTTCTTTGTTTAATGGCATATCAATCTTCTTCCTTTCTTTCTTTCTTTCTTTCTTTCTTTATTTATTTATTTATTTATCTATTTGTCATCTCTAGGTCTTCATCTTCCCATTTCATTTTTTTTATTTCCTGGTTTTCTAGCCATTACAAAGACTCTATAATGGTAACCCGAACATAAAGAGAGGAAACATTCTTTCTTTCTTTCTTTCTTTCTTTCTTTCTTTATTCATTTATTTATTTATCTTCTCTAGGTCTTGTTTCTTCCTTGCTTCATCTTCCCTTTTTCATTTTTTTCTTTCCTGGTTTTCTAGAATATTTTTCGATTTTTTTTCTTCTCTCGATAACGTCTGTATCTATTTTCTTCACACATTTTTTTGTTATTTACTTCGATTTTTTTCATCGTATTTTCCTTCTTTTTCTCATTTTTTGTGTTTGAATAATTTTCTCTTCATCTTCAGGTTTCGTATTATCTATGTTTATTATTCTTGTAAATGTATCTCTTTCTTTTATTTTTCTTTCGTTCTATGTTTCTTTTTTTTTTCGTTCATTCGTTTTGTAGAAAACGTTCTTCTTTCTCTCTTTGTTTTTGTATTGTTTTTTTTTCTTTAATTATTTTTACTCTTTCTTTTCTTTCTCGTCTATTTTATTTTTTAATTTTTATTCTTGTTTCATTCTTTCTTCTCTTTATCTTTTTGTCTCTGTCATGCTTCTTCTTTCATTCTTTCTTTCTTTCTTTCTTTCTTCTCTTTCATTCTTTCTTCTTTCTTTCTTTCTTTCTTTCTTTCTTTCTTTCATTCTTTCTTTCTTTCATTCATTCATTCTTTCATACTTTCTTTCTTCTTTCTTTCATTCTTTCTTTCTTTCTTTCTTTCTTTCCTTCCTTCCATCTTTCTTTCTTTCTTTCTTTCTTTCATTCTTTCTTTCTTTCACTCTTTCTTTCTTTCTTTTCCTTCATTGTTTGTTGTGGTCTTTTTTTCTTTTTATCCTTATTTCGGTTATTTCCTATAACTCCAACATAAAAGGGGAACCACTCTAATTGACTGATGAAATATTTATTTTTTATTGATCTACTAGGAAAAAGAAAACGGGGTTAGGGTTATGGTTAGTGTTTAGTGTCTAGGGTTATTTTAATGGGAAAATAATGGGTAGATTAATTAACAGTTAAAATTCATCCAGAGTGGTTTCCCTTTTTAGGTTGAAGTTATAGGAAATAACCATATTTTCCCATTAAACTAACCCTAAACCCTAACCCTTAGCCTTACCCTAAGCCCTAACACTAACCCTAAACACTAACCCTAACCCTAAACTTTGAACCACGTATGTTTGTGAATCTGTGTTACGCCTCTATGATACGTAGTTCAAAGTTAACTGACCTGAAAAAATGTAAGAGTTTTCAAATAAAATAACTGGTGCATTATATCTTTTATTCATTAATATATCAACATTGAAAATTTCATTAAATTCGGTTAATTCCTTGATTTTTAGTATTTTTTTCTTTCGGCGGGGTGGCATACGATGGTGGAATTTATGTCCGTTAACTAGGCTTTAACCCTATTCTTTTTTTTTCTTTTTTTCTTTCTTTTCTCTCCTTTCTTTCCTCCCTTTTCCTTCTTTCTTCCTCTTTTCCTTCATCCTCTTTTCTTTCCTTCTCTTTCTTCTTTCCTTTTGTTCTTTCTTTCTTACGTTTGTCATTTCTCTTCAACTTTGTTTTATTTCCATTCGTTCTTTATCTAATTCTACTCTCCTCCTCTTTCCTTTCTTTTTTCTTTCTTTCTTTCCTTTTCTTTCCTTCTTTCTTTCTTCTTTTTTTTCCTCCTCTTTTCTTTCCTTATCTTCCTTTTTTTCTTTTCTTTCTTTCCTCCTCTTTCCTTCTTTTTTTCTTTATTTCTTTCTTCCTTTTTCTTTCCTTTTCTTTCCTCCTCTTCCCTTCTTTCTTTCTGTCTTTCTTTCTTTTTCTTTCTTTCTCTTTTCTTTCATTCTCTTTTCATTCCTTCTCTTTCTTTATTTCTTTCCTCCTCTTTCTTTCTTTATTTTCCTTCTTTCACACGCTTAATTTCTCTTCTTCGACTTTGTTATTTTTCTTTCATTCACTTGTTCTTTATTAATTCTATCATCCTTCTCTTTCCTTTCTTTCTTTTTCATTTCTTTCTTTCTTTTTTTTTTAATTCATGGTTTTTTGTTGTTGTTGGATTATTTTCTCCCTTTCTTTCTATCTTTTTTCTTAATTCTTCTTTCTTTCGTTCTTCATTCGTCCTTTCTTTCTCATATTAATCTTTTACTCTACCTATCTATCTATCTATTTTTCTTTCTTTCTTAATTTCTTCTTTCTTTCTTTCATCGTCCTTTCTTATTAATCGTCTTTCATTCTCCTTTCTTTCTCATATTAATCTTTTTACTCTACCTATCTATCTATCTATTTTCTTCTTTCTTTCTTCTTTCTTTACTTCTTTCTTTCCCATATTAATCGTTTTACTCTATCTATCTATATTTCTTTCATTCTTTCTTTCCTTCTTTGCTTCTTTCTTACACTTTTCATTCTTCTTCTTCAACTTTGTTTTATTTCCATTCAATTTGTTCCTTATCTAATTCTACTATCCTCCTCTTTCATTTCTTTCTTTTTCATTTCTTTTTTTCTTTCTTTCTTTCTTTTTTTCTTTCTTTCTTTCTTTCTTCTTTTTCTTTCTTTTTTCTTTCTTCCTTTTCTTTTAAATTTATGCCTCTACCAGTTTCTGTTCGATTATCTTTGGAGTTTTTTGTTGTATTCTTTCTCTCTTTCTTTCTCTCTTTTTTTCTTATTTTTTTCTTTCATTCGTTCTTTCTTTCTCATATTAATCGTTTTACTCTATCTATCTATCTATCTATCTATCTATCTTCTTTCTTTCTTTCTTTTCTTTCATTCTTTACTTCTTTCTTTCATATATTATCGTTTTACTCTATCTATCTATCTATCTATCTATCTTTCTTTCTTTCTTTCTTTCTCATATTAATCGTTTACTCTATCTATCTATCTATCTTCTATCTATCTTTCTTTCTTTCTTTCTTTCTTTCATTCTTTACTTCTTTCTTTCATATATTAATCGTTTTACTCTATCTATCTATCTATCTATCTATCTATCTTCTTTCTTTCTTTCTCATATTAATCGTTTACTCTATCTATCTATCTATCTATCTATCTATCTCTTTCTTCTTTCTTCTTTACTTCTTTCATATATTAATCGTTTTACTCTATTATCTATCTATCTATCTATCTATCTATCTTTCTTTCTTTCTTCTTTCATTCTTACTTCTTCTTTCATATTTATCGTTTTACTCTATCTATCTATCTTTCTTCTTTCTTTCTTTCTTTCTTTACTTCTTTCTTCTCATAATAATCTTTTTGGTCTATCTATCTATCTATCTATCTATCTATCCATCTTTCTTTCTTTCTTTCTTACTTTCTCATATTAATCTTTTTTCCTCTATCTATCTATCTATTTTCTCTTCTTTCTTTCTTTCTTTCTTTCTTTCTTACTTCTTTCTTTCTCATATTAATCGTTTTACTTTATCTATCTATCTATCTATCTATCTTTCTTTCTTTCTTTTTCCCTTGTACTCATTTTTCTTTTCCCCTTTCTCAATCTGAACTTTTTTCTGCCAATTATTTTGTTATGGGTAGCGGAGTAGAACGTTTGTTTAATATTTCTGGTGTGCTTCCAATCATCGTCATGTAACACTCATATCGCTTGGGGGTGGGTTTCGAAAAAGACAATCTGGACTTGTGAGTGCGGGTTTGAGGGGTGTGTGTGTGTGTGTGTGTGTGTGGTGTGTGTGTGTGTGTGTGTGTGAGAGAGAGAGAGAGAGAGGAGAGAGAGAGAGAGAGAAAGGGGGTTGTGTGTAACGGTTATTGTCCTAGGAAATGGATACGTCGTCCGAGTTCAAACCCTGATCGTAGCCATTTTCATTTTACATAGCACTAATACTCTTGGGAAAGGTGTGAATCCGATTATTCTCCCTCCAGAAGAACTATTTCTTTCTTTCTTTCTTTCTTTCTGTTTTTCTTTCTTTCTTTCCGTATCTCACTTTGTATTCTTTCTTCTTTCTTTTTACACTTTGTCTATATTCTTTCTTTATTTATTTTATTGCAGCTTTTCTTCTTTCTTTCTTTCTTTCTTTCTTTCTTTCTTTCTTTGTGTCATCATTTTTTCTGTCTTTCTTTTTCCTGCTTTGTCAATATTCTTTCTTTCTTTCGTTTGTTCCAACTTTTTACTTTCTTTCTTTTTTCTTTGTTCATTTCCTTTCTTTCTTTATCTGTCCTCCTTTTTTTCTTTCTTTCGTTTTATGTAATTTTCTATTTTTCTCTTGTCTATATTTTCTTTCTTCCTGTATTTTCTTTCTTTATTCCTTTTCTTTCTTTCTTTATTCCTTTTCTTTCCTTCTTTCATAAACATCTTAATTTCTTGATATCGTTCTTTTTTGGCTTTCTTTTGTGTTTTTTTTACTTCTTTCTTTCTTTCTTATGTTTCCTCTTTAATTTTTTTCTTTCTTTAATTTCTTCCTTCACTTCCTTCTTTCTTCAGTTTTTTATTGACTTCTTTTTCTTTCTTTCTTTCTTTCTTCCTCTCTTTCTTTCTTCTTTTTTTAAATTTCTTTCTTTAATTTCTTACCGAACTTCTCTCTTTTTCTTCCTTTATTTATTTCTTTCGTAAATTTCTCCCTTCATTTCTTCTTCCATTTCTTTCTTTCTTTCTTTCTTTCTTTCTTTCTTAAATTCGTTTCTTCCTTTTTTCTCTTCTTTCTTTCTTTCTTGCTTAATTTTTTCTTTCTTTAATTTCTTCCTTTACTTCTTTCGTTCTTTTTTTTCATTTTTTTATTTTTTTATTTTATTCTAAATTTTTCTTTATTTAATTTCTTCAATTCTTCATTTTAAATTCCTTCTTTCTTTCTTCTTTTTTAAATTCCTTCCTTTATTATTTCCTTCTTTCTTTGTTTCTTTCTTAATTTTTTATTTCTTTAATTTCTTCTTTTACTTCATTCTTTGTTTTGCTCGTTCTTTCTTTCATTTTTAAAATTTTATTCTAAATTTTTCTTTATTTAATTTCTTCAATCCTTCATTTCAAATTCCTTCTTTTTTTTCTTTTTTTTTCTTTCTGAAAGAGTATTTATTTTGAAGAAAATTTGTTTCATCCTTTCACTATTTATGACTTGGTAAATACACCTTCAATTCTCAACACTTTTTAGACATATCTTGTATGTGTGTGTGTGTGTGTGTGTGTGTGTGTGTGTGTGTGTGTGTGTGTGAGACAGACAGACAGACAGACAGATAGACAGAGACAGAGACAGAGAATGTGTGTGCGTGGGTGTGTAAGTATTTGAATATATATGTACCTTTATGCTTCGGTATGTATCAGTGAGCTTCCATTCTTCATTTTTGAGTGAATACATTTATCAAATGTAGTCTGACAAAAGGTCACTTTTTATGAGAAATTCGCCAGAATTAAACTCGCAAAGAATAACTTTGAACATTACCACACCCTCTAAAAACCGGACTATATATCATCACCGGAGACTCTTTTCAAATAACAATCTACCTCCAATCACTCAAACGGGATTCTTTTTTACCTTTTTTTTTTGTTCGTTACGCGACGCGTTCTCACTTTACTTTCAAATTAGTCAACAAATACCATTATTATTGTCTGTTTGTTTGGCTTTTTGGTTTTTTTGTTTATCGTTGTTCTTTTTTCTTCCTCGTCAACTGTTTTTGTTTCTTTGCCGGTTTACTTGGCATTGAGCTCGTCTGCAAGAATATAAATGACTCCTAAGCGTAGGTACGCATGACGATCATGGTAGCTTTATTGGAAACGATACCGACTATCTTTATTTCATTTTTCTTCACGCACGTTTTTCTTTACTTCCTTCATTTTTTTTTCTTTCTTATATTCGTTCTTTTTTCTTTTTTTTCATTTACTTGTTATGTTTACCTGTTTTTTTGTTTTTTTTAAAAACTTTTTATCTTTTCTGGTTTGTTTTTTACGTAGATGTAAATTTTTCTTTCTTTCTTTCTTTCTTTCTTTCTTTCTTTCTCAGTTAAACTTTTTGTCAATAATCCTTCGTTCTTTCTGTCTTTCTTTCTTTTTTTATACATATATTCTCTTTCTTTCTTTCTTTCTTTCTTTCTTTGCAGTTAATATCTTATTTTTCTACGTTGTCTTTCTTTCTTTCTCTCTCTCTTTTTATTTCCTTCTTTCTTTCTTCTTTGCAGTTATTTTCGTCTTTTTCTATGTTGTCTTTCTTTCTTTCTTTCTTTCTTTCTTTCTCTCCCTCTCTTTATTCCTTCTGTCTTTCTTTTTCTTTCTTTCTTTCTTTCTTTCATTCTTTCTTTTTTTACTTTCTTTCTAAGTCAAACATTTTCAATAATCTTTCATTCTCTCTTTCTTTTTTCTTTTATTACGTATATCTTTTTTCTTCCGTCTCTATTTCTTCATCTTTTTCTTATTTCCTATGTTTTCTTTCTTTCTTTCTTTCTTTCTTTCTTTCTTTCTTTCTTTCTTTCTGTTTGCTCTTTGCTATGTTCTAATTTCTTCTTTTTTTCTTTCTTTTTTTCTTTCTTTTTTCTTTTTTTTTTTCCGTTTGCTTTTGGTATGTTCTATTCTTCTCTTTTCTTACTTTTTTCCTTTGTATATACTTTATTTCATTCTTTCTTTCTTTCTTTCTTTCTTTCTTTTTCTTTTCTTTCTTTCATTCTATTTTCTTTCTGTCAATTACTGTTTTTTTCTATTTATCTTTCTTTCTTTCTTTCTTTCTTTTTCCTTCCTTCCTTCCTCCCTTCCTTCCTTCTTTCTTTCTTTATATTATACAATATTTAGGTATTTTTTCTTCCTTTTAGACAATATTTCTTTTTCTTTTCTTCTTTCTTTCTTTTTTTCTATCTTATTTTTTATATATACAATATTTCTCTGATATAGATAGATCTTAATAGACTGAGATAAATAGACAGATAGACAGATAGATAAATAGATAGATAGATCTGAATAGACGGAGTTAGATAGATCTGTATAGACTGAGATAGATAGATAGATAGATAGATAGATAGATAGATAGATAGATATGGCCAGAATGAGTTAGATAGATAGATCAGTATAGACTGAGATATATAGATAGATGGATAGATAGATATGGACAGACTGATTTAGATAGATAGATTAGTATAGACTGGGATAGATAGATAGATAGATAGATAGATAGATAGATAGACAGACAGATCTGAACAGACTGCGTTAGATAGATAGATCTGTATAGACTGAGATAGATAGATAGATAGATAGATAGATAGATAGCTCTGAATAAGTTATGAACAATGTTAGATCGATAGATAGATTACTGATGGTAAGCTATGAATAGATAGATTAATAGGTTGATAGATATGAAGACTGAGATAGATAGATAGATAGATATGAGCTGGTATTACAAATTATGAACAATGTTAGATAGACATATAGATATATAAATAGATAGATTAATGTGACAAGCTATGAATAGATAGATTAATAGATAGATATATAGATATGAGGACTGAGATAGATAGATAGATAGATTACTGATGGCAAGCTATGAATAAATAGATACATAGATAGATATGAAAACTGAGATAGAAAAATAGATAGATAGATAAATAGATAGATAGATATGAGATGGGTGGTATTACAAATTATGAACAGTGTTAGATAGATAGATAGCTTACGGATGACAAGCTATGAATAGATAGATAAATAGATTGATAAATAGATGTGAAGACTGAGGTAGATAGATAGATAGATAGATAGATCTTATACTCTTCCATATATGATAAAACTGTCTTCATTCAACTAATATATTCTACAAAATAAAATAAACTCATCTCAGAAATGAGTGATGGACAAACTTTTATTGCAAAGAAAAAAGTCGTATTTTCAATTTTTGTTATTTAGAAAGATTAAATCTTTGAACGTTTCCAACCACACAGATATGAATTACAAGAAAACATTATCCCTTGATATTAAGATAATGTTGTATAATAAAAAAAAGTCGTGGACATACAGCTAGTATTTCTCTGAATGTTTGAGATGAGGCTTGATGATTAGTATTATCTTCGTTATTCGGACTATTGTCCTCATCTTCATTGTTATCTGTACAACGTTTCGGCCGAAGTGCCCTCCGTTCTTCTTCAGGTATTTCTTGTCGGACTCGGGAAGCTTCACGGAACCTTCAAGGGCGGTAGTAACATAGAATAATAATTAACACATTTTAATGCCTCTACCCCAGCTATGGTTAGCGGAATGAGAACAGAATATCCCCGTGGACTGAATAAAGGGTTAGGATCAAAGTTCCATGATGGCTCCCGATTACGACAAGAAGGTTCCTGATTACGACAATAAAGTTCCCGAGTCCGAAAAGAAGCTCCCCGAGTCCGAGAAGGTTCCCGAGTGCGACAACAAATACCTGAAGAAGGCCGGAGGGCATATCGACCGAACCGTTGTACAGATAACAATGAAGATGAGGACAATAGTCCGAATAATGCAGATAGTGCAGGTTTTTCTGTAAATAAAACCTTAAGTACAAGATAAGTATTTTTCTTATTTTTCTTTCTATACAACACTATATACTATTTGGGTTAGCAATCCAGATAGCGTCTCTTAGAAGGTTGGTTGGTTGGTTGGCTGTTTGGTAGATTTTACGGCACGTCAACCCTTGGGTTATTTTATGCCGAAGACATTTTGTTTTATTCATTTTTGTAGGGTATTTCATTTTTTTTTTAAATTAAAAAAAAAAACTCATTTGACCAGGATTGAACCTTAAGCCTAGAGATAACTGTCAGGTATTTCTTGTCGGACTCGGGAACCTTCTCGGACTCGGGAACATTCTTGTCGTAATCGGGAACTTTCTTGTCGTAATCGGTAGCCATCACGGAACTTTGAACCCAACCCTTTATTCAATCCACGGGGGTATCCTGTTCTCATTCCGCTAACCATAGCTGGGGTAGAGGCGTTAAGATATGTTAATTATTATTCTGCCATTATTACTGCTGCCATTGACCAGGATTGAACCTTAAGCCTAGAGATAACTGTCACTTAGAACTGTCTTAACCTAATTCCTTTATCCACTAGGCCATGTATCCAATTGTACAGATAACAATGAAGATGAGGACAATAGTCCGAATAACGCAGATAATACTAATACAGCTAATAATTAATAAATGAGTTGAAAATGGCATCGTCCCTAACGTGAGGAGTTGGCAAGACAAGGAGGAAATGGAAAATAGCGAGTTGACTGATGATAACGATCAGAAGATTAAGGAACAAGCGTATTAAAATTTAGATTTCAATTTTGCCTTTGAATGTGTATATATATATATATTATATATACATATATATATATGTCATCCACAGACACGTTTTTTCGGCGTTTCACGCCTCTTCAGTGTGGCTAGACACAGCTATCTTTGACTAGGGTCGAACTCAGACTGACCGTATGGTAGCCCGGCATCTTATCCTCTCGTCCACTGACAGCTGTAGCGGGTACTGATGTTTTTAAACTATTAAGTACATTGGTTTGTTTATGTATTTTACGATCACCGAGAGATCAAATTTGCTTATATGCTTAGTAGTGAGAGTTAATTTAAATTGCCAATTAGAGAGCTCTACCAGATTTATGGGAGCATATGTTGAAAAAATAAATAAAGGAAAGAAAATATCCTTATTTAAAAAAAATAAGGATTTTCTCTGAGGAAGGTCGAATTTTCTCTGTGTGCGGAACATTTCTACATCTTATTTTTGGAACACTTCATTTTTCAAATTTCTTAATATTGTCGGATTTATTTCCAGATTTATTTCCAATATATATATATATATATATATATATATATATATATAGAGATGTGAGATATTCAAAACTTGGTAGTAAGGTATGATTCTATATGTGATTTCTAAGATACACTGTATTATTATTGTATGATCCAGTATGTATAAATACAGTGAATCTTTAAATCATTACAGAGAGCTCAATGTATAATAAACTTTTTAGATTATATACAGAGCAATATTTATCTTTGAAAGGAAGGAAAAACTCAACACCATTATTCCATAATAAATTTTGGTCGAAATAGATTTATTATGGAATAACGGTGTTAAGTTTTTCCTTTCTTTCAAATATATATATATATATATATATATATATATATATATATATATATATATATATGTATATTATATTATAATATATATATATATATATATATATATATATATATATATTAGCCCTTCCTTATATCTCTTGTCATGGTTGTATTCTATTATGTTAAAATTGCACAAGCAATCGGATATGCTCGTTATTTCTTCACCGTGAATAGTTTTCACATTTCTTCTGTACGAGGAAACAATATTCAAGAAGCCATTGTTCTCTTCAACACTGACAATTGATATTTATATTAAGTATTGTATAAATTGTTATTGCATAGTTTTGTATTATTTATTGCAACGGCAACAATAGGAATTATATGTAATAAAATTGCATATCATCCTTTCTTACTTACATAACTCCTCTTGTTTTGTTTCGTAAGATGGAATTTCGAAGGGAATCGCCAGTTACTAATATCTGGCATGTCGATTGTCAATTGTGGATTTTAGTATTCCATAAAATTAATCACAGACATAGCTACGCCCTATATATACATATATATGGCGTAGCTATGTCTGTGATATATATATATATATATATATATATATATATATATCTTATTATAATAGAGATTGTGTGTTTTTCTGACTGTAACCGAAACTAAATCACTACTCAAGTCACAATTCCCTTAGTTATTGACGTCACATTCACCAAGAATTTATTTTTATTTAAACCTCAATTATTGATAAAATTGTTTTACATTATTAATACTGTTAACCATATCTACATACTAACAACATGCAATTATATTTATATATACAACAAAATAGCGGTTTACAGTGTGAACGGGAAGGCTAATTTGCATATTGATACTAAAAATGTAATTTTAATAAATATGTGCTTAGTATCATTGATTTCCAACTGTTTGGTTTTATCTTAATGAAAATAAGCAAAAATCTCTTCAAGGAATCTTAAATGAAATCCATTAACAAGAAAAGATAACTGTAATTTTATTCTTTACTTCCTCTTTTAACTAAACATTTAAATTAGAAAAAATAACAATGAAAGACGAGAGTGATGGAAGAGTAATTTTCAGTTGTTCTATTTTTCAATTATACCCCCCTCTGTTTCAAATCTTTTTATCTGCATTCTTATTTAGTTTCATTAGCCTTTCTAATTTTCTTACATTAAAACTTAAATACTGGTACCCGGAGGTTGCATATATTTGCTATATATATATATATATATATATATATATATATATGTGTGTGTGTGTGTGTGTGTGTGTGTGTGTGTGTGTGGTGGGTGTGTGTATGTTGAAAACAATGGAAGTGAAAACGACAGTATGTTGAAAAATTAAATAAATAAAGGAGAGCAAATTGATAAAAATATTTAATGAAATGCCGACACGTATTTCGGCCCGAGAGGATGGTCTTGTACACATCTCTGTATTTTTACCGTTTCAATTTCAAATATCAAACATCTTTCCCTGATGATGGCCGTTTTTCTGTATACTTAAAAACTTTTATATATATTTTTCTATTATTACTATTTTATCTAAATCTGTATCTGAAATAACAATAAAATACAATGTGTACAAGAACATTTTAACTGAAAAATACATACATATGTATGGGAAAAATAAGAGGAAATTAATCCGACCGTATGAGGAGAAAGGGAGACAAACACGAGATGTTGTAGAAAATGTATGTTTATTGTAGGTAGTAATGTCGACGTTGTAACGTTTCGGTCTGTTAGACCTTCTTCAGGACTTTGGATTGAGTTCACCATTGAAGCAAGAACTCAATTATTGTTATTTTATTTTGTTTTTAAAATAATGATAGATAGAAGATATGTATGCATGGATAAACTCCTGGCCAAAACACGTGTCGGTAAAATGAAATAAATCCTATTTTATCCATTCAACATTTTCTTTCCTTTATTTTTCATTTCAACATACTGTCGGATTCACTTCCATTTTCAACTCACACACACACACACACACACACACACACACACACACACACACACATATATATATATATATATATATATTCGTTTTTAAAGCAAACCATGTTTTTTTTTTGACTTTTGCTAATATCTCCGTCGAAGAATTTTGCCCATACCGTTTCAGATTTTTGGTAAAAGGTCAAAGTTGTTTAATGGGTGCTCATGTACCAAGGAAAGGCACACCACAAGTCAGCGAGCCAAAATTGCCCCACCCTCGAACTCTTATCGCATTCCACGATACCAGTCATTGCAGATACCCGGAAATAGCTTCTGGTTGCATAAAATATTTGCAGGTGCACACACACACACATATATACACAGATAAAGCGAGAGAGAGAGAGAGAGATAGATAGAGAGAGAGAGAGCGAGAGAGTGAGAGAGAGAGAGGCGTATATATACATATATATATATACATATATGTATATATGTGTTTATATTTGTATTTATATCCGTCTATTTGTGGTATATATATTTGTTTGGGCATTAGTGTGAAGCATTAAAATATTAGAAACTCGGCTTTTTAGGTGTTAAGTTTCGTTTTATTTTGTTAAATTTTCGAGAGTGTTATCTTCTCTTCATCGAAACATGAGTCTGACTAAGGTGGCTCTCAGAGAGAGAGAGAGAGAGAGAGAGAGAGAGAGGGAGAGAGAGAGAGAGACGTATATATATATATGTATATATCTATATATGTATGTATGTATGTATGTAGTCTTTTTCTAGTATTGCAGAATTGAAGATAAATGACAGCGGGTTTGATGAGTCATTTGAGGGCTCATGAGAGGAAAGGTTCTGTTGGTGGAATTATAGGATAGTGAGGGACAGCAATGATCTGTAAAGATTATGCTATTGGTATGTAATCTTTTTCTAGTATTGAAAATAAATTACTCGATTACGGGTGTAAGAGCTGTATTCATTTGTTCAATATAGTATACAACAGAATTAAGGTGCAATTGTTACCATTGGTTTCCAAGCAGCATGTTAGCCATTTTTCAAGACAACGCGCCTATATATATATATATATATATATTGTAAACACGGTTTGTTTAGAATGGCTTTTTGCCGATCATTTTTGGGAGAATAAGTGCTTAATTGGAGTCGTACCTAATTTTAAAAATTAATTAATTAATAATGAATTAGGCGGGAATACCTATTAAATGTATGGCTAAACAAATCGAGAAAAATCAATCTCTGTATGTACATTTCGGCCTATTAGGCCTCATCAGCAGAGCTATAGATCGGAAGACCGCCCTGTTATGGGATCGGCCTGTCAGCTTGGCAGTCCGGTTTCAAATCACGCACAGGGCGGTCTTCCGATCTATAGCTCTGCTGATGAGGCCTAATAGGCCGAAATGTACATACAGAGATTGATTTTTCTCGATTTGTTTAGCCATACATTTAATAGGTATTCCCGCCTAATTCATTATTAATTAATTAATTTTCAAAATTAGGTACGACTCCAATTAAGCACTTATATATATATATATATATATATATATATATATATCTGTTCCTATCTATTAATCAATCTATCTATCAGTTTGTTCTTATCTAACTATCTATCTATCTCAGTCTGTTGATTATCTATCTATATATCTATCTTTCAATCTAACCATCTATTTATGTATCTATCTCTGGTCATAACTTTCTTTCCGTCTAATTATTTTCTTACGTACATTTGCTTGGTTTCCGTTTTCTTTTATTCTTTTCACAACGAATATACTACCGCCCTGTCAGCTGTAATGCACCGACTGTACCTCTGCATAGGGGTAAGACTTCCTCAATGGGGCCACTTATTGGCCGTGGGTGGCGACCCGTGATGCTTAAGGATAGAACCCAGGTGGATGGGCAGTTCATGACTTGCAATATTCCACTTTAGGCTTTTCTTGGGCTAGTCGGGCGGTCGGAGAGGCCCCCTCCGCTCAATCGGCTGGTCACGTCAAGCCCTAGCACCTATATGATTGCCCCAACCCTATTGCCCTTAGGGCAAGCCCCAACCCCTTTTTATAATATGGGTGTTAGAAAGCGGTTGTGCCTGACTGAAGATTGCGTTTGATAAAAAATGATTATTTTTTTGCCGGCATATGAATGCCTTATTTCATTCATCAATCACAACTAGCTATCTCTCCCCCTCTCCCCTCTCCCCCTTTCTCTCTCTCTCTCTCTCTCTCTCTCTCTCTCTCTCTCTCTCTC
>CM042169.1:2524331-2526831 GCA_023376005.1 Doryteuthis pealeii
ATTTTCACCTTTAGTTGGCTACATTCCTAGCAAATAAGGCAATTAGAGTAACCTCCCTTGACTTTCACTTTGAAACAAGCCGGTAGCCATTTTGAAAGTCTCCCTGCCAAATAAACAAATCTTATAAACTTTTTCGAAAACAATACAACTGCATGCTTTAACACAAAAATATCATAAAATGTGTTCTGAATGACAATTAAGTTCATTGCAGGTAATGCGCACACAGAATCTTATGCTAGGAATTTTAACAACTAAATATAGCTATAGAATACACCGACTGCATCTCTGAAGAGTGTTAAGACCCCACCTGTTGGTCGTGAATGTCGACTCCTGATGCTTATAGACGGAATCCTGGTGTCTGAGCAGTCCATGACATGCAATATGCCACTTTGACACTTTCTTAGGCTCGACGAGTGGTTGGAGAGGTCTCCTCTGATCAATCAGCTGATCACGTCAAGCCTTAGCATCTATATGATTGTCCCAATCCTACTGACTTTTATGGCAAGCCCAACCTTTTTTTATCATATATGTGCTAGAAGACGGTGACTGAGGGTTTTATCGCCTTGGGTATGATGTGAAACTGCATCTAATGATGAAATTTCAATTCCGGAGATCTGGGGAGCGTGGAATACCCCTTCATCACAATTACTCCCAGGTCCACTCTGACCCGGTTTGGTATTGTTAGGGTCCCATGTATCGGTTAGATAGAAAAAATGAGTTTTAGAAATTTCCCGACATATAAGGTGTGCTCTAAATCCTCACCTTCATTTATAGACTAGCCAAGATTATGTGAGTTATTCTTGCAACCAATCACTAGCCTGATAGAATACTTAAACCCCCACATTGGTCATAATTATAACTGCACTCTTTGAGGACGGACATAGGATTACTGGACCTTTACCAATACTCAGGAACGACTTATACGATTACCAGAGTAACCAAAGGATTCATTATCGAAGCACACTTTATCAAGGATCCAATCCCGCTGTATAAGCACTTCTGCTTTAAGACCAAAGAATGGCGCTTAAAAACTAAACACACTAAGTTTGAAAAAAAACCCATTGAGTTTAAAATATTTTTGAATACCCACGAAGAATGAATAAAACAAAACATATTTAGAATAAAATAACCCAACAAGGGTTGACATGCCGTAAAATCCAACTAACCAAACAAAACCATACCATTACAAAAGGATGCTATTTCGGCATTAAATAGGCCATAAAGGGTTGAGATGTCATTAAATAAATAAAACCAAATATTATTAGATTATTTTAAAAAATATGTTTGAAAATTTCTAGTTATGCGTTAAATATTGCCACTGCTGCTCTTCTACAAGTCTGGGGTGAACAATTAATTGATACATACTAACGGGGGTATGTTTTTACAATCACCAGAGAACTCAAATCTGTAAACAGCGACAGGTGAGTAACGGCTTACGTCAAACGGTGAAATTTCAATTAAATCCCCCCACCACCACCACAGTGCTCTACCATGGGAGTAGGAAGCATATATATATGGTGGACTCCCCTATCCTGAACGATAGATGAGGGTCAGCAGTGAGTGATTTGTTTCCTCACATGTTGTGCATGCTATCAAGAAGACATTTTGTGTTTCTTCGAGTATATATATATATATATATATATATATATATAATATATATATATATACATACATATATATATATATATATATATATATATATATATATATACAATCTCCTCCACACGAGCAGGATGTGACACAAGGTCAATTTCTTAATGCGGAGTTTAACAGGTTTAAATTCAGAGTTTTCCTTCTCCTAGAACGGTTACCTAGCCATGGTTAAAGACCTAAGTCTACCCTGCTATTTACCAATAGCTCGAGGGAGAATTAGATTCCTACCTTTCCCAAGCATTAAGTGAAATTCTACCAGCTTTGTCCAGGATTTGAACCCAGGTCGCCGTATCTGTTTCCAAGTACCACGATCTTTACGCCTTAATGATACATTTTACTGTTAAGAAATATTGATATACGTTTTGTAGTGGAGTTCTATATTTAGAAAGAACACTTCGGACAATTTCCTCATTAACGTCTCCTATTACCAACTCACTCACCATTAACCGGGATGTTCTCATAAGTCTCAGACCAATTTGTCTTCCGCAAAACAATTTTATTATCAACTCTGAACTACGTGATTTACCCAAAGTAGGCGCAATTAAAACTACATCCTACAACGGTCCAAAAAACAAATCTTTTCTGGTTCATGTAGGAAGGCATTTAAACAGATAAGATACGGGTATGACGTTAATCTAGTCGTGAGATTCCAATTCCGGAGCTCTGGTGAGAGTGGAGTACCCCTTCATTGACGTTAAACTGCATCTAGTGGTGAGATTCCAATTCCGGGGCTCTGGTGAGAGTGGAGTACCCCTTCATTGACGTTAAACTCTATCTGGTGGTGATATTCCAATACCGGAGCTCTGGTGAGAGTGGAGTACCCCTTCATTGACGTTAAACTCTATCT
>CM042169.1:2534331-2557745 GCA_023376005.1 Doryteuthis pealeii
TTGATATGCCGTAAAACAAAACAAAACCAATTTATTATTCTTGTGGACGTTTTTGGTAATATTGGAAGCATACGAACTATATAAATAGTGAAAACAACGACACAACATGAACCGATCAAAGGTTAAATAGTAAATGTCAACTAGACTCTTTAAACCTTTGTACGGCAACTAATCTAAGAGAAGGAAACCTTGAAAAGCAAACTAGCTGTGCTCCTCTTAAAAATTGATCTTATGTTGCATCTTGTCCGCGGTGGAGTGTTTGCTGAATACGTGTATTGTGGCGGGAGTGGGGTTAATTATTCAATTTTATTTACAACAATAAATCTCCAATGGTGCGTAAAAATGAAAAAGGACGCACTCATAAGTGACGTTCTCTTATGAAAACCAGTACTTGGACACGCGAGTGTGGGCCATCCAGTAAAGGCCTACATTGACCATCTCTGCGCGGATACTGGATGCTGTGCAGAGAACCTAATAATAGGGATGGTTGGCGAGAGATTGTCATGGATATCTGTGCTACTAGCGCCACATGATGATATATTAAGAAAAAGACTTTTGGAAAATCAACATTTTTTTTTTAGTTGTTGTCATGATTGAAATATGTCAGAAGTGGAGAAGAGGATGGGACTTAAAATACCGGTAGTAAGAACATACATACACACATGCATATATATATATATATATATATATATATATATATATATATATATAGATTTATCCAAAACTTGGTAGTAAGGGATGATTCTATATGTGATTTCAAGATCCACTGTACTAATATTGATGATCCAGTATGTATAAATACAGTGAATCATTAAATCACTAAAGAGAGCTCAATGTAAAATAACCTTTTAGATTATATACAGAGCAATATTTATCAATAAAGGAAGAACTCAATACAGTAATCCCATAATAAATTTATTTCGACAAAAATTGGGGCCCATATAAATCTAAGTTGATTTAAACCGGCTCCCCAAGTTTTTGCCTCATCAGATGGGTCTCAATTCACTTATGAACAAGCATATCACAAAAAACCCTAAAGAGCTGAATATATGTAAATTCAACCAAAAACAAAAAAATAATAAAAAAATTATATATTTTTTTTAAACAGTGTGGGAGTGTAACCATAGAAACAGGAAGTGAATGAAAAAAAGAGATACATCTCAAAGTTGATTTCTAGGGTGTCCAGACAGACAAAAAGGTGACATGACAGAAAAAACAGAAAGTATATTAAAATATAAAAAGACAAGTAAAATAAAAAGATTTTAAATTTAAACATTAGAGTATAATGATGTATAAAAGAAAATACTAGTTAAGATATAAATAATAAAATAAATTAATAGAAGATAATAAAATTAAAAAATATATTAATAAATAATAGAAAATAAAAATTAATTAAAAAAATAATAATAATAAAAAAATAATACTCAGAAGAGTCCTGGAGACCTGAGGAGACTTGCTGTCACTCGGACTCCAGTGAAAGACCATCAGCTAACACTGATGTGAAAACTATATATATATATATATAAGTAATTGGTAATTTGCTTGAAGCATTGTTAAGTATGTTATAATGTATTAATTTGAAAGCAATTACAATGCAAGTAAAAAATAAAAACAAAAAGATGTTATTTTTTGTCTTATCGATTTCAAAGTAAAACTTTATCTTCAGAGACGATTTTCGGATGGACGCGTTTTTTGTTTTTTTTGGTCGTTATTTTTTTTTATGTTATAAACACGCGTCTCGTGGTGTTCTTTTTTTTTAAACGTCACGCGCAAAGCCGTGATGAACATAGCCGTTCATTCAATTTCAATTTTATTTTATTTTTTAAAATTATTTTCATCTATTTATATATTTATGTAATATTCATTTGATATATGTATAATGAAATGTACTTACTATGTACCATATACTGTGAGGAACGTGTATTTTAATTAATTATGTATTCAGTGTTTAGCTCTAATCTATTGTTTATACTAGGACCTAATATATATATATATATATATATATATATATATATATATATATATATATGCGAGATGAACGCAGTGGGTCGACGCCTATAGTCTGTTAAACCGCTGTTATTCAGATTAGATATGTGGTCCATATAGACCTCTGGGGGTGAATCAAGATTTGGCAGTGTGAATAAATACATATCTTGTCCACAGGGGGTTAATCTAGTAAAATATGTTTTGCTGAACCGTACAAGCAAAGACAAACCGTTTTAAAAGTGACAGTGTGGTCTGATTTTGAGGCCTTCAATGCTAAGCTTTTGTTCTATCCGTTTTGATTGGTTGGTTGGATTTTACGGCATGTCAGTTCTTGTTGGGTTATTTTATGCCAAAGACATTTTTGTTTTATTCATTCTTATTGGGTATTCAATTTTTGGTTGGTTGGATTTTATTGTTAACCCCTGTCGGGTTATTTTATGCCGAAGACATTTTGTTTTATTCATTCTTGGAGGCTGGTTGGATTTTATGGCATGTCAACCCTTGTTGGGTTATTTTATGCCAAAGTCATTTTGTTTTATTCATTCTAGGTGGCTGCTTGGATTTTATGGCATGTCAACATTTGTTGGGTTATTTTATGCCAAAGACATTTTGTTTTATTTCATTCTTGGTGGCTAGTTGGATTTTATGGCATGTCAACACTTGTTGGGTTATTTTATGCGAAGTCATTTTGTTTTATTCATTCTTGGTGACTGGTTGATTTTATGGCATGTCAACCCTTGTTGGTTTATTTAAGCCAAAGTCATTTTGTTTATTCATTCTTGGTGGTTGGTTGGATTTTACGGCATGTCAACCCTTGTTGGGTTATTTTATGCCAAAACATTTTGCTTTTATTCATTCTTGGTGGCTGGTTGGATTTTATGGCATGTCAACCCTTGTTGGGTTATTTTATGCCAAAGACATTTTTGTTTTATTCATTCTTGGTTGGATTTTATGGCATGTCAACCCTTGTTGGGTTATTTTATGCCAAAGACATTTTGCTTTATTCATTCTTGGTGGCTGGTTGATTTTACGGCATGTCAACCTTGTTGCGTTATTTTATGCCAAAGTCATTTTGTTTTATTCATGTTTCATGGGTAATTGAATTTTTTAAACTCAAATTCTTTTGAACAACATTTTTAAAATCATTTTTTATTTAAACTATAGATGGGACCCTAACATGCACTACCACTTCGGGTCAGTGTGGACCTGGGGGTAATGGCAATGAAATGGATACTCCACACTCCCCAGAGTTACAGAATTGGAACTTCACCTCTAGATGCAGTTTAACGTCATACCAAGGACATTAAGACACTCAGCCACCGTCTTTTATCACAAACATGCTAAAAACGGTTGGGGTTTTACGACATCTCAACACTTGTTGGGTTATTTTATGCCGAAAAAATGTTGTTTTATTCATTCTTGTCCATGTTGGAATATTTGTGGATATAAGGTTTGCTACAATTCCCCACCTAAATTTGTAGACTAGCCGAGGTCACGTGGTTTATTCCTCCAGCCAATCAACAACATAATGCGTGGCTGATTCACTATTTAAACACTGATATTTGCCACAGTACACTTGCAATCATTGAGGAGGAACTTACGATACTAAGAAGAACCAAAGGATATTTTATCGAGGATTTCCACTGGACAAGCACTCTTGCTTAAACCCTGAAGGATGGCCCATAAGATTGTAACACATGTTCCCTCTGAGCCAGAGTGGTAGTACCTGTTAAGATTCAATAGAAAAAAATGATTTTAAAAAAGTTGTAAAAAATATGATTGCCCAATCATAAATCAAACAAAATATTATCGGCATAAAAAAACCCAACTAGGGTTGATATGTCATAAAATCCAACCAACCGTCTTTTTTGAATTCATAATCTCGTTAAGAAATAAACATTTATTCTTTAATTTTGTATTAACTTTGGTGCTGTGGTGGTTTGTGGTAAGTTTTGTTTTTCGATATGTTGAATGAAAAAAAAATGCTGCTCTGACCGAAGAGTTCCGGATTTTCTTTTGTTACGTCAGTTTTAGTATTACCAGCCATTTGTTGGTGTTATAGTGCTAGTAAGTTTTAATTGTAAAAATCATTGTTCAATGCATTTTTATAGTAAAAATCATTTCTAATGCATTTTATAGTAAATCATTTCCAATGCATTTTTATAGTAAAGCAATCATTAAAAATCATGTATTTTAGTAAAAATCCTTTCCAATGCATTTTTATAGTAAAAATCATTTCTAATGCATTTCACAGTAAAAATCCTTTCAATGAATTTTATAGTAAAAACCTTTGCAATGAATTTTCATAACAAAAATCATTTCCAATGCATTTTTATAGTAAAAATCATTGTTCAATGAATTTTATAGTAAAAATAATTTCCAATGCATCTTCATTGTAAAAATGATTTTCCAATGCGTCTTCATTGTAAAAATGATTTTCCAATGCATTTTTATAGTAAAGATTCTTTCCAATGCATTCGTATACTAAAAATCATTTCCAATTCATTTTCATAGTAAAAATCCTTTCCAATGCATTTTATAGTAAAAATCATTTCAATTTTTTTATAGTAAAAATCATTTCTAATGCATTTTTATAGTAAAAATCATTTC
Organism: Doryteuthis pealeii; assembly: GCA_023376005.1. Taxonomy (NCBI): domain Eukaryota; kingdom Metazoa; phylum Mollusca; class Cephalopoda; order Myopsida; family Loliginidae; genus Doryteuthis; species Doryteuthis pealeii. The sequence goes on from CM042169.1 coordinate 2,538,928, forward strand.
CAATGCATTTTTATTATAAAAATCATTTCCAATGCATTTTATTATAAAAATCATTTCTAATGCATTTTCATAATAAAAATCATTTCCAATCCATTTTCATTGTGAAAATCCTTTCCTATGCATTTTATAGTGAAAATCATTGTCCAATGCATTTTATAATAAAAATCATTTTCAATACATTTAAAATAGTAAAAAAAATATTTGCAATGTATTTTTTCCATTTCATTTTTATAGTAAAGATCATTTCCAATTAATTTATAATAGATTTTCAGTATTTTGTAAAAAAAAAAACATTATTTTTGAAACCGAAAAGATAAAAAAATTCAACGGCACCAAAATTCCCCCTTCCTATTTAAAAATAACTCAAGAAAATAACTCGTATGTTTGCATTTATAGTTTACTGATTCTTTTCATATGTAAACTGTATTAACCTCTGGTAAATTAATTATATTTTGTAATTTAATATTCAATTAATTTAGTTGAGGGGTGAATGGAAATTAAAATTGGTTACAAGGGGTGAATCAAGTAAAAAGTTTTTAGAAGCCCTCACTTGGATTTATGTTGTGGTTACGTCAATAATGGTGACTATTAGATTCAATTAGATAACTTTGTTGAATATTCTTTCTTTCTTTCTTTATTTCTTTCTTTCTTTCTTTCATTCTTGCTTTCTTTCTTTCTTTTATTCATTCTTGCATTCTTTCTTTTTTCTGTCCTTCTTTAATTATTTATTTCATTCATTCTTGCTTTCTTTCTTTTTTTTCTTTCTTTCATTCTTTCTTCCTTTCATTCATTCATTCTTGCTTTCTTTCCTTTTTCTTTCTTTCTTTCTTTCTTTCTTTCTCTCTTTCTTTCTTTCTTTCTTTCTTACATTCATTCTTTCTTTCTTTCTTTTTTTCTTTTCTTTTTCTTTCTTTCATTCTTTCTTTCTTTCATTCTTTCTTTCTTTTCTTTTTTTCTTTCTTTCTTTCATTCATTCTTGCTTTATTTTCTTATTCCTTTCTTTTTCTTTTTCTTTCTTTATTTTCTTTTTCTGTTTCTTTCTTTTTTTTCTTTCTTTCTTTCATTCTTTCTCTTTCTTTTCATTCATTCTTTCTTCTTTCTTACTTACTTTATTTTATTTTTTTTCTTTTCTTTATCTATTTCATTTATTCTCTTTCTTTCTTTCTTTTTTTTTTTCTTTTTCTTTCATTTTTCTTTCATTCTTCTTGCTTTCTTTCTTTTTCTTTCTTTCTTTCTTTCTCTTTCTTTCTTTTTATCTTTCTTTCTTTCTTTCTTTCTTTCATTCATTCTTGCTTTCTTTTCTCTCTCTTACTTTCTTTCTTTTCTTTCTTTTCTTTCTTTTCTTTTTTTCTTTTCTTTCTTTCTTTCTTTCTTTCTTCATTCCTTTCTTTCTTATTTAATTATTTATTTTTTTCTTTCTTTATTTATTTCATTTATTCTTGCTTTCTTTCTTTCTTTTTCTTTCTTTCTTTCATTTTTCTTTCATTTTCTTTCTTTCTTGCTTTCTTTCTTTCTTTCTTTCTTTCTTTATTTCTTTCATTCATTCTTGCATTCTTTTTTTTCTGTCCTTCTTTATTTTTTTATTTCATTCTTCTTGCTTTCTTTCTTTTTTCTTTTTTTCTTTCATTCATTCTTTCTTTCATTCCTTCTTGGTTTCTTTCTTTCTTTCTTTCATTCATTCTTGCATTCTTTCTTTTTTCTGTCCTTCTTTATTTCATTCATTCTTTCATTCATTCTTGCTTGCTTTCTTTTTTCTTTCTTTCACTCTTTCATTCTTTCTTTCTTTATTTTATTCTTTCTTTCTTTCTTTCTTTTTTCTTTCTTTCATTCTTATTTTCTTTATTTCATTAATTTTTTCTTTCTTTGTTTTTTCTTTCTTTCTTTCTTTCTTTCTTTCTTTCTTTCTGCTACGTTTTTATAAGCCATCCTTTAGGCCTTCAAGCAAGAGCCCCATGTCCAGCGGAATCTTGGTAATCTCCTGTGGTAAAATGAATCCTCAGTATTGTAAGTTCCTTCATCATGATTGCAAATGGACAATGAAAGTATCAGTGTTTAACTAGTCAATCTGGTCAGGTTTATGGCTGCTGATTGGCGGAAGAATAAACCACATGACCTCGCCTAGTCTATACATTTAGGTGGCGAATTGTAGCACACCTTATATACAAAAATAATCCAACACTCTCTTTCATTCTTTCTTTCTTTTTTCCTTTTTTCTTTCTTTCCTTTTATTTCTATTTTTCTTCTTGTTTTCTGAGTTTAAAAAGAAAAAAAGAACATGTAATTGTGAAATGAAATATGAGAACATTTATAAAATCAACCCTCACCACATCAAGTGGTGGGGAGTCTCCGTTGGATAGTTGCTTACGTATTGGACTGATATTCTATAGCCGTCTCTTTACTTACGTAAACCCCGTGGTTGTACTTCTCTGAATTGGACACATAGCGTAGTAGATATAGGTGTTGGGCTTTGGGCAGTTCCAAGTGAAAGTTATCTGTGGTCCAGGGTGACAGTAACATAGAATAATATTAACACAGTTTAACACTTGTACCCAGCTATGGTTAGGGGAATGGGAACAAGATACCTCCGTGGATTGAATAAAGGGGTTGGGTTCAGACTTCCATGAAGGCTCCCGATTACGACAAGAAGGTTAAAAAAGAAGGTTCCTAGTCCGACAAGAATACCTGAAGAAAGCCGGAGAGTAACATTGACTGAAAACGTTGTACAGATAACAATAAAGATGAGGACAATAGTCCGAATAAACTAGATAATATAAAACCCGTGGTTGTGTTACATAATCCGTGGGTAGCCTACGAATTATGTAAATGTTTGAGTTTGTTTGAGCTTGAGTTTTGTTTAACGGCATATCAACCTCTGTTGGTCATTCAATGCCAAAAGGGTTATTTTGGATTTCAGTCTTTAAAGTAGTGGTTCTATGGAGATAATTGTTTGTAAATGTAGTTAGATTTTGAATTCAAATAAGTTGAAATTCAAAATCGGAGGGTGTTATATTATTGAGAGGTAATGACTTTTACTTGACCCACCCGACTTCCGCAAATGGGGAGGTGTGAGAACAGAAATTAGGTTTAGTTAGTCAGATGCTGGTCGTTAACCGAGGGAAGCAGACGTAGTAATCCTTCGCTCCCAAGATGCTAGCTTCTCACTGCGGTCGAAAACTCTAGGGCTTGGGGTTTTTGTAATAAAGAATAATCCTTTTATAAAACAAACCAAGTCTTGTTTGTTTATTTCAAACCAAGAAATATGCTCAAAATATCAATACCAGGGGTCATAAATTAAAACTCTTCAAAAACTTTTGTAAAACAAATACAAGACAAAATTATTTTTGTAACAGAGTGGTGAATACATGGAATAAACTCCCATCATCAATAGCGAATGTCACATCACGTAATAACAACTAAGTTCATTTCAGATAATTTTATGCTAGGAATTTAGCCAACCGACTTTCACTTTGAAACAAGCCGGTAGCCATTTTGAATGTCTCCGTGCGAAATACACAAATCTTAGAAACTTTTTCGAAAATAATACAACTGCATACTTTAACACAAAAATATAAAATGTGTTCTTAATAACAATTAAGTTCATTTCAGATAATGCGCACGCACAATTTTATGCTAGGAATTTAGCCAACTGACTTTCACTTTGAAACAAGCCGGTAGCTATTTTAAAAGACTTCGTGCAAAATACACAATTCTTAGAAAGTTTTCGAAAACAATACAACTGCATGGTTTAACACAAAAATATCATAAAATGTGTTCTTAATAACAATTAAGTTCATTTCAGATAATGCGCACGCACAATTTTATGCTAGGAATTTAGCCAACCGACTTTCACTTTGAAACAAGCCGGTAGCCATTTTGAATGTCTCCGTGCGAAATACACAAATCTTAGAAACTTTTTCGAAAATAATACAACTGCATACTTTAACACAAAAATATAAAATGTGTTCTTAATAACAATTAAGTTCATTTCACGTAATGTGCACGCACAATTTTATGCTAGGAATTTGGCCAACTAAAGGTGAAAATTACCCAATTCTGAATAGTTTCGAGGACAATGTCTCATCTGAGAATGTTTGGCTAATCACGACAAATATTCCTAGCATCTTCATGCTTTATTAAACTAAATGAATGATGTTGGGTCTCATAAATAAACCCAGCAATATGTAACCGGGAATGCTGGCTCTACTCCTGGTTTCGATCTAACAACCCAAAGACAACATTATAATTCTTAAGCAATTGAATGCAATCAGAAGAACGCCAACGAGACCTGTAATTCCACTATTGTCCCTACAAACTATGCGCTGAATGTCGTCAGGGAGTCGAGAGACTGGCGATCTGTGATATGTCATGGACGTACTAATTATACCGTACGGGTCGCGGGTTGGGGCGTTTCATCTTGTCACCCCCTCCTGACTACCGATGAAAGTGTCACTGTTCTTGTTAGACATACTTATCAATGTTATCTTTATTAAAATTTGATCGTTTGCAAAGCGGGGGTAAGTTGAGGGAGCGGTTGAGGGTGATCTCGAAAAATGTAGGCAAAGGTGTCACTACTAGTAACCGCTTTTAATCAGCCCGAATTATGATGTAAAGCGACACCTGTAATTCTGTCTTGTGCATAGCTAGCATGATATGCATGCAAGCGGTATAAATACCTGTCAGATATATCCTGCCTGGTGACTAAGAGAGTTGCATCTTTTCCTGTATGGATGATGTGGGAGGGGGGCAGTGTTCAAGCCGGGGTGAAGGCTAGAATCTTGGATAGTGATCTTCTAGGCATGGGAACAGGTAAACTGTTTGCATTTTGAAAAATCGACGCAAAATTCTATCTGTTTGTCTATCTATCTATCTATCTATCTATCTCTCTCTCTCTCTCTCTCTCTCTATATATATATTATATATATATATATATATATATATATTATATATATATATATATATTAAATTTTTACTTGAAGGCACTTACAATGCATGTATCGTATAAAATTCGATCCTTTTTCTTATAGAAAATGAACTTGACAAGTGTAATCCCGGCAAAGGATCGCTCGGTGTGTAGAATATCGTACAGACTGTTTCGACTTGTCAAGTTCATTTTCTATAAGAAAAAGTATCGAATTTTATACGATATATGCATTGTAAGTGCCGTCAAGTAAAAAAAATCTATCTATATCTATCTAATAAACACTAAATAAAATTCACCCACAAACGTTTTCTTCAACTTAGTTTATAAAAATATAGGGGATGTCGTTTCTTTCAATTAAATAGGATATATATATATAATTCACTGGAAGTTAACCAGATAAGATTATATATATATATATATATATATATATATATATATATTATATATATGATTCAAACCCATTCTCAACAGATATTACAAAGGTAAGAGACGGATTTTTATCTTCTCTAATAACTTATAGAATAATTATATTAACTTGATGCTTCAAAGGAGTCTAATAATAGATGAGAAAAACTTTCTATCAGGGACCCCACTCTCAAAAAGTGTTTTAATACCTTTGGGGGGTGGGGGTCCCTTTAAAAAGAATTTTTCATTTATCCCCCTCATTTCATTCATTTTTATTTCATCCATTCATTCATTTTACCATTAATTTTTAACTAAATAATTTTGAAGCATACGTGAAAACTAAAATGATATATATATATATATATATATATATATATATATATATATGTATATATAATATATATAATTCATTAGTTTATATTAAATACATACTCATGCTTACACACACACACACACACTCACACACACCCAGCGCAAGTGAACCATTCGTCTGTGAAGCGTCTTGTTTACATTCTTCAAAAATCCACTGCAACCATTTTCAGCGTCCGTTTTACGTTTTAAACATCCACTAACGCTCGCTTTTCATTCAATAATTTTTAAATAGACTGACCGATAAAGCAAAAGAGTCTCGCAGATTTTATATTTACTGTGATACATTTATTTTTCCTCAAACTAACGAAAGCCCTGATGAAGATCTATTGAAACAGATCAAAACACTGCAGCGTAGGCGAAATAAACTTTACTCGTTTATGAAGTTGTGTTTTTTCTTTCAATTTGTCATAATATTACATATTGTCGGATTCACTTCCACTTTTTCTTCATTTCCTATCTATCTATCAATCTATCATTCTTTTCAAAGCTTGGACCTGCTATCTATCTATCTATCTATCTATCTATCTATCTATTTTTCTATCTCAGTCTTCATATCTATCTATCTATCTATTCATAGCTTGCCACAGTAATCTATCTATCTAACTAACACTGTTCATAATTTGTCCAGATCTATCTGTTTATCTATCTATCTATCTATCTATCTATCTATCTCAGTCTATACAGATCTATCTATCTAACTTAGTCTGTTCAGATCTATCTATCTATCTATCTGTCTATTTATCTCAGTCTATTAAGATCTATCTATATCAGATAAATATTGTATATATAAAAAATAAGATAGAAAAAAAAGAAAAAAAGAGAAATATTGTGTAAAAGAAAGAAAAAAAGAAACAAATATTGTATAATAGAAAGAAAGAAACACTGTTCATACATTGTATATCTATCAATCTATCTATCTATTTATCTATCTATCTATCTCAGTTTTCATATCCATCTATCTATTCATAGCTTGTCACAGTAATCTATCAATCTGTCAATCTCTCTATTTTATTTTCTAACCGGAAGCTAGTGTTCGAACCAGAGTGAAGGCTAAAATATTGAATCCTGATTCTCTCGACATGCATGCTGACTAACTGTCTATATTTAAGAGATTGGTGTAGAATTTTCTCTGTTTTAAATTTTCAATCAGGACATCTTTCTTAGATTAATTGTTAGTAAAAAACACTAGCATACCATTGTTTGAGAATTTGATTCTCACTGTGTGCCCCATCCCTTTAGACTAGTGGGTTATTTAATACCAAATCTTTTATTCTTAACATATATGTGATTTGTTTAACTTCATGTGTATCAATAAATTGGAAGAAATAATTCTTTCAATTCCAAATCTTGACTCATTGTATATATATCTACAATTCCGTATTTTTGGTGGTCCGTATTTGTCTCTTCCAATTCGTCTACGGGGTCGAAACCTTAAGCCCCTAACACAATCACACCAGCTTTGTTCACTTCTGAGTAAACCCCTAGCATGTTCAACAATCACCCTTTCACCACACAAATCCTTTCCATTGAGCTCATAGACTGCATCATCTGCATCTCTGTAGTTTTTAAGTTCAACAAATCCATAGCCATTCTATCCCTAATTCGTCCGAATCCACGGAAAAAAAACTTTTACACGTCTTTCTCACTAGCATGGTAATAGTTTGTTGGTGAATATTTTGGTTTGGTTTTGGAATAGTTTGTTGGTGAATGGTTTGGTTTGGTTTTGGAATAGTTTGTTGGTGAATGGTTTGGTTTTGGAATAGTGTGTTGGTGAATATTTTCGTTTAGTTTTGGAATAGTTTGTTGGTAAATAGTTTGGTTTGGTTTTGGAATAGTTTGTTGGTAAATAGTTTGGTTTGGTTTTGGAATAGTTTGTTGGTAAATAGTTTGGTTTGGTTTTGGAATAGTTTGTTGGTAAATAGTTTGGGTTGGTTTTGGAATAGTTTGTTGGTGAATATTTAGGTTTGGTCTTCTCTATTTTTAACGACAATAAAAAAAATAAAAAAAGTGTTAACATTATTTGTATTAGATAAGAATACTTGATATCCTATCACTGTGAACAAACAAATGGCTATAATTCCTTAAAAATATAATTATTAGCATTAGAAAGAAATAATTGAAACCATACAAAAGTGTTAAAATTATTTCAATTAGATAAGAATACTTAATATTATATAAGCGTGTGTCGAAGAGATGTGTAGATAATTATTGTGCCGTGAAGAAAGATAGGATGACGGACAGACAGCTACTGTTTTTGCTGGCTTTGCCTTACAATGTACTGGTTGATCTTTCCCGGAATTATGTGTTTGCTTGTCTTGTGCTGTTATGAATGTCAGAAGTTTTATGTAAACTTCGCCGGACATTCGCTCAAGCTAAAGAAACTTGACGAATAGATATCAATGTGTGAACGCGTGACTATCTTAGTAATGATGTTTTGTAGAAAGTAGAACTTATTTTTTTCTTCGTTTTTTATTTTATTTTATTTATTTTTTCACGTAAGAACGAAAGAAGAAAAGAGAAGAAAAAAAAGAGAGAGAGAGAGAAGTCTAAAATGGCGAAGAGAAATATTTCTCGTAAACACGACAGGATCGAATTATGGCACAATGATATAAGACTTTTCAACAACATTCAAGAGTTATTTCCTTTCTTCAGCGAATATTTTTCATATCAAATGACTGTGTGCAGTATTGGAGGAGAGAGAGAGAGAGAGAGAGAGAGAGAGAGGAGAGAGAGAGAAGAGAGAGAGAGAGAGAGAGAGAGAGAGAGAGAGCACAGTCAGTAGAGCGTCTGACTAGGAACCACAAGGTTCCGGGTTCGATACCGGTCCTCGCCTACTAAGCGTATAAGTAGCACAAGGAACTGTGCGGTGAAGTCTGGAGCTGTTGGTAGGTGTGGCGCTGCACCTTAGACGATAAAACTATCTACTTCCTCAAGCACTAGTGAAAAGGGAATATACTCCCTCGCTGTCTAGATGATACCGACTTTAGGCCACCCGACGACCCTTTCAACGACGATTATGTTGAAAGATAAATGGAAAGAAAATGCGGTATAGATAAAATGTATTTATTGAAATGCCGACACGTGTTTCGACCAAGAATTTGTCCTTGTATACATTGTATTTTATTTAGTATTATTTTAAAGACAAAATAAAATAAAATAGAGAAACATAAAATTTATATATATATATATATATATATATATATATATATATATATATATATGCTGAAAGATAAATGAAAAAAGTTTTATGGATAAAAATTTATTAATTGAAATGCGGACACGTGTTTCGACCAAAAGTTTGTCCTTTGTATAGTATCCTATTCAGTATTATTTTAAATATAATATAAGATTTTTTTAAATAATAATAGAGAAAACATATTTTGATCTTGAAAATATAACGGTGTGCATAGAGAAAATTTGGATGTTTTCGAAAAAAATAATCTTTTTTGAAAACTTAAAAAACGCTTTCAGTTTGGAAATTTATTGAGATATTCGGTGACATATAACATTTTATAAAATAAGTATATATGAAGAGGCGAGTCTGGTTCAACAGAGAAATCTCCTTGAAAACTAAATGTGTAGTATATCGTGCCATAGTTCTCTCAACCCTCCTGTACGGTGCAGAAGCCAGGACGATATACAAAGCGGATGACCATAGGCTACGCGTCTACTACATTCGTCACTTGCGCAGTATATTGAATTTCAAGTATGTATCAAACAGGACCATCCTGAAGAGAACTGGTCTCCCTGGCATGCACGAAATACTTGTCCAACGCAACCTGAGATGGGCTGGCCACTTAAACAGGCTTGGGGATGATAGACTACCAAAGCAGATTATATACTCTCAACTGAGAGATGGATCGCGTGGAATCGATAGACCAAAGCTCAGGTACAAAGACAACATCAAGAGAAACCTGAAGGACTTGAACATCCCCATAGACAGTTGGCAAGACGCTACCAGAGACCGATTAAATTGGAGTAAAAGTATTTGCGTGGTGTCATCATTGGATACGATGGACAGCAATGATATATATATATATATTATATATATATATAATATATATATATGTGTGTGTGTGTGTGTGTGTGTGTATACGTCATCCACAGAGACCGTGTTTTTTACGTAATACGTATTCCCGGTGTGGATAGACTTAGCAGACTACCTCTTTTCATCAGTCCGATTCCCTAACCCCTCGGCCGTCGGTACGTACCATCAGAAGCACAATTTTAACTGATAAATACATACAGAGGTATATACGTTACGGTCAGTTATAGAGCTCATTACTCCTTAGTGATATATAACACGTATCTCAGGGATTTAAATGCTTTAATAAAATAAGCCCTCCATGGCCTGTGTCCGGTGGCTTCGGCCACTGCACTATTACTGAAATTAACGGCGTGATCTCAGGGGACTATCACCTCAGGAAACACCTGTCCCCTTGAGTTAAAGGGGCAGAGGCGTTTATTGCCCAGTGCTTGAGACACTCGCTTGAGGGGGAATGCTTAGGAGACCCAAGCAATGTTTCTGCCTGTCATCCCATGAGCTTCGGTTCGTGGGTGGCTCCACATTAGTTGGACTGTGTGTCTGACCGGCATAAGTAGGATGCACGGTAAATAATGCATTGATAATAGGGTCAGTTTTGAGGCAAATCGAACTCAGCTAGACTTTAATAGAAACACTGTTAATAAATAAGATGCTAATGAAGATTTTAAAAATGACTATTTCATAATCATTTAGAATATAACTTAAATAACTAAGGAAATCGTGACGTCAGTGGTGATGTAGTTTCAGTTCCAGACAGACAGTTACATATCTCTATTATGATATATATATATATATATATATATATATATATATATATATATAACGCTCTCCTATATAAGGGATGGAGCACTATATGGCGGCCTTTACATACATAGGTATATGTGTATTAAAAACAGTTAAAACCCTCTTTGTATTCTGTGGGTGACTATAACCTAGCGGTTAAGGTGTCTGACTGATGCTGAACCGATCGGATTTCAATCCGGGTTGTAGGTAGTTTACAAATGTCTAGCCACACTGAAGAGACTTGATAAGTCGAAACACGTGTCTGTGGATGACTATATATATATATATATATATATATATATATACATATATAGGGTGTGTCAAAAAAAGTAGCGAGATTTTTTGTACTTTTTGACACATACTTTTTGTATTCCGAAAAAATTATCATTCCTTTTATTGTTCATTTCTATCTTGGTAAATACAGCTTCAATCTCGATACTTTTATGACACACTTTATATATATATATATATATATATATGTGTGTGTGTGGTGTGTGTGTGTGTGTGTGTGTGGTGTGTGTGTGTGTGTATACAAGGTGTGTCAAAAAAGTACTTTTTACATACTTTTAGTATTCTGAAAAAAAATAACATACTTCATTTCTATCTTGGTAAATACAACTTCAATCTCGATACTTTTATCACACACCTTGTATGTATGTATATATATATATTGGCTCAAGGGCCCAAGATGAAATACAAGGATTGCCTGAGGTCGACCTTGAAAAAATGTGACATCGATGTGAAGACCTGGGAGAGTAAGTCTTTGGACCGTGGGTAGTGGAGAAGAGCTGTGCAGGAGGGCACGGAAAGGTTTGAGACTGGTCGTATACAGCGTGAGCAGTTGAAGAGAGATATTCGCAAGAATAAAAAAAGTAGACAATCAAGGGCTTCAAATCGGTCTACTATTTGACCAGTGTGGAAGGCTATGTATGAGCAAAGCTGGCCTGATCAGTCACCAATCTGTGCATCGGCAGGATGGACTAATAAAATACCCTGTGCTTCCTGGAAATACCTGTAATTGTGGGAAGGTGTGCTAGACTTTGGCAGGACTAAAGAGCCACTTTCGTGCAGCTCATTGTTGAACTTTTTTGAAGCTTACAATTATATTCTTTGAACTGTTGGGCTCTTTTTTTTATATTGTTATTATTGTTACTATATCAAGCAATGGGAATACTTGAATACGAGTTTGCTGCCATCATATATATATATATATAAATATATATATATATATATTATATATATATATATATATATATTATATATATATATATATATATATATCTTCTCTATTATAATGGAGATTGTGCATTTGTCTGTCTGTAACCGAAACTATATTACTATTGAAGTCACAATTCTCTCCGTTATTTACGTCACTTCTCATGATTTTATTGTTATCTAAACCGCAATTATTAATAAAATTATTTTACATTATTAATACCGTTAGTCCTATCTACAAGCTAATAACATGCAATTGTATTTATATATACAACAAAATAACAGTTTACAGTGTGAATGGAAAGTCTAATTTGCATATTGATCTTAAAACCTTGATTTTAATAAATATTTGCTTGGTATTATTGATTTTTAATTGTTTGATCTTATCTTAATGAATATGAGCAAAAATCTTGGAGATAAATCTTAAAAGAATTCTATTAACAAAATGAAATAACTGTAATTTTATTATTTGATTCCTATTTTAAGTAAATAATTAAATTAGGAAAATTTACCGATGAAATACTTTTCGATTATATCCCCCTGTGTTTCAAATCTTTTTTATCTGCATTCTTATTTAGTTTCATTAGACCTTCTAATATGATATTTCTTACATTAAAGGTTAAATACGGGCACCCGGAGGGTATATATATATATATATATACGCTCCTACATTTGGGGCGCTGGTGGTTGTCGCCAGTGATGTAATCCGCCGGTTCATTGGGAAGTTTCGGTCTTCCAACATCAGACTTCCCTCGCCCTGCTGACCCTTCAGAGGTGATCAAACTCTGGTACAACAACCAACAATAACCGCTAAAGAAGTTTGACTTTTGAGAAATTTATGGACGGTAGAACTAACCCATTTAAATACAAAGCACCGCGCATCTGATTGGTTGTTAGTAACAGCCAATCAGATGCGCGGTGCCCATATTTAAATGGCATACGTAACCAGAAACACTTTCTCCGTACGGATTACAAGGCTTACTTTTCGTCTCCTTGAATCCATTTCGTTCTGTGGCGTAACTGACAATGATCTTAGATGTTGTTAAGATACGTTTATCCCCGATCCATTTGCTGTTGTTTCGAGAATTTCAAAAATGTCACTGTCAAACTCGTGCCAAGCCTTACTGTTCACGGCTGCTGACCATTTGATTTTTTTCCCCAATGTACTGATTGTGTCAGGTGGATTTTGAGCATCAGCTTAGAGGGTATGGGCGCTGTGGTGGGCTTCCCGGCCCTGCACCTTCTGCGTCTCACCAGGAGAAATTCCTGTGTGCTGTGTCTGGTTATTTCCCCCCTGACACTTCATGCGAGCCTGATGGATTTTTAGGCTGCGTATATTTTTGCATTTCTTTCCACATGGGTATATCATACTCGTTGTCCGTGAATGCGAAGCTTGGTTTGTTACCGTATTGTCCGTCCTAATGGGGATCTCATTCTACCCCCCTCTCGGAATCCCCTGGGGGTATTTAATCATGTATTTGTCTATAGCGATATTTTTCAAATCCACACGTCGGGTTGCTGACCCGGCCGCGCTTCCTTTTGTGGTCTCTCCTCACCGTCAATTGTCTTTCCAATTTCTCAACCAGTCTATTCCTTAGTAGTCAATCGGTCTCTTCCCGGTTGTCACTGTTTTTTGCAGATAGAAATACTTTAAATATACGCTCCTACATTTGGGGCGCTGGTGGTTGTCGTCAGTGATGTAATCCGCTGGGTTCATTGGGAAGTTTCGGGTCTTCCAACATCAGACTTATATATATATCATATTGCATAAATAATTTATAGACACAGATGCCCCCCCCCCCATATGTATTTGCAATGCACTTGACAATGAAAATATACAAATTTTGTTTAATTAACTAATTATCTCACTTAATCAGCAAAAATTAATTATTAAACCTTGTGTGTTTCTTTGTTAGATGGATATTAAAGTATATGCAAGATTTCAAAGTTTTAGCTCGACACGTACATACAATGGATTTCCTCAAGAGTCTTATATATATATATATATATATATATATATATATATATATATATATATATCATATTGCATAAATAATTTATAGACACAGATGCACACCCCACATGTATTTGCAATGCACATTGAGAATGAAATATACAAATTTATAAGAGTATATATTTCGTTTTTCAAAGGATTTTTTCGCGCTCTATTTATGATGAGCTATCATTTAATCTAAACAACAAATAAACAGCCTTTTTTTTTATCTTGACTTCTTCAAAATAGAAGCGTTGCCGCCATGATTTTTTTATTTTTTATATTTTTGCCTTTGTTTTCTTATTTCCTCATTATTTACTATCATTTGCTCATTTCTTTATATCAGCCTTATACCTTTCTTTATTTCATTCATTTGGGGTTTTTCCTCTCTTTTCTGTCTTTCTTTCTTATTTTTCTTCTTTTCTTGTTTTGTTAACTTATTTCTCAATTGATTTGTTCCTCCACTTTCTTTTTTCTTCAGTTTTTTTCCTTGTCTTCTTTCTTTCTTTCTTTCTTCTTTTGCTCATTTCTTTATATCACTTAGCCTTATACCTTTCTTTATTTCATTCATTTGGGATTTTTTCCTGTCTTTTCTGTCTTTCTTTCTTTCTTTCTTATTTTTCTTCTTTTCTTTCTTTTGTTCATTTAATTCTTAATTGATTCATTCCGTTAATATATTCTTCCACTTCCTTCGTTCTTCAGTTTTTCCCATGACTTCTTTTTCTTTCTTTCTTTCTTTCTTTCTTTCGTTCTTCTTTTGCTCATTTCTTTTTATTACTTATCCTTTTACCTTTCTTTATTTGATTCATTTTTTTTTCTTCTCTTTTCTGTCTTTCTTTCTTTCTTATTTTTCTTTTCTTTCTTTTGTTAATTCATTTCTTTATTGATTAATTTCTTTAATATCTTTTTTCATTTTTTTCTTTGTTTACCTTCTACTTTCTTTCTGTCTTTACTTTCTCCCTTTTTTTTCTTTTCTTTCTTTCTTTCTTTCTTTCTTCAGTTTCCTCTTTAAATTCTTTCTTTTTTAAATTTCTTCCTTTGCTTTTTTCTTTAATATCTTCCTTCACTTCCTTCTTTCTTCAGTTTTTTTCCGTGACTTCTTTTTCTTTCTTTCTTTTTCTTTCTTTTTTCTTTCATTCTTCTTTTTTAAATTTCTTTCTTTCATTTCTTCCAGAACTACTCTCTTTTTTTTTCCTTTATTTATTTTTTTTTTTCGTATATTTCTCTCCCTTCATTTCTTCTTTTCTTTTCTTTCTTTCTATTTTTCTTCTTTTTTAAATCCTTCCTTACTCTCTTCATTTTTTTCTTTTTTCTTATTCTTTCTTAAGTTTTTCTTTCTTAAGTTTTTCTTTCTTTAATTTGTTCCTTTACTTCTTTCTTTCTTTTGTCCGTTCTTTCTTTCATTCATTTTTTTTATTTCATTCTAAATTTTTCTTTATTTTTTCTTTTTTTCCATTTCTTTATTTCAAGTCTTTCTTTCTTTCTTTGTTTCGTTCTTTCTTTCTTCTTTTTTAAATTACTTCCTTCCCTTCCTTCTTCTTTCTTGTTTCGTTCTTTTTCATTTTTCCTTTCTTTAAATTTTTTTACTTTCTTCACTTTAAATTCCTTCCTTCTTTCTTTCATTTCATTTTTCTTTCCTTTCTTTTTTTTTCACATCATTTCGTTCTTTTTATCTTTCTTCTGCACATTCTTTCTTTCATTCTTTCGCTTTATTTGTATCCCCTTTTTTTTTGTTTTGTCCTAGTTTATTTTCTTTCTTTCTTCTTTCTTTTCTTTCTTTCTCTCTTCATTCTTTTCCTACTGCAGCCTTATTTCTTTTGTTCTCAGATTTTCTTTCTATTTTTGTCTTTCTTTCTTATGTTGCTTTTAGTTTTCTTTTTTCTTTCTTTTTCTTTTTTCATTTTTTGTTTTTTCTTTCTTTGTTTTTTACTTTTTTGTCTTTCCTTTCTTATTTTCTTTTACTTTCTTTTTCTTTCTTTCTTTCTTTCTTTCTTTTCTCTTTCTTTTTCTCTCTGTCCTTCTTTTCATTTTTCTTTATTTTCTTTTTCTTTCCCTTTCTCTGCCTTTCGGATTAAGCTTTTATTTTTCTACTTTCAATTATTCCTGTTCTTTTTTCTTATTTTCTTTCATTCTTTCTTTTCTTTTTTCATTTCTTTCTTCCTTTCTCTTTCCTTTCTTTTAATATATTACTTTCATTCTTTCTTCTTCTTTCTTGCCTTTCTTTCCTTTCTTTCTTAGCTTTGTATTCTTCTTTCTTTATATTTCTTTATTTCTTTTATTTTTCTTACTTTCTTTCTTTGCTTTTTTCGTCCTTCCTTTCTTTCTTTTTTTTTTCTTTCTTCTTTCCTTCTTCCTTTTTTTTCTTTCCTGTCTTTTCTTTTTCTTATTTCACTATACTGTTATAAAAATATAATTCTCTTCGCTAACCAATTACTGTTTTGATATTTGTCTCATCAACAGCCCCCAACCCGATCAGCAATTAACCCTCCGTGTCCACGTCATTGCCACCTATAGAACCCGCTTGCTATCAACTAGAAAACGATTTATCATCTTATCCCACCCACACTGCATATCAAAGCACTCACTACATTTCTCTATGCCCCACTTACATATCAATATTTAATAAATACGTTAAAATAATCCTGGCAATCGTTGTACTTACGCATTCGGTGAAAAAAATATTTCGATTAAAAGACGAATATTTGTGAACTAGTTATCTGGTCGAACTTCATCACTATCCCCTTACTTTGTTATATACAAGAGAACCCTCAACATTCAATCCTTTCTGTTAAACACAACTCAAGATATGCTGCGCAAGAACAAGATCTTTACAATAAAATTCTGCTTGTGAGGTATGGCTCCGCTTAAGAAATAATATCACCTCTCTCTCTCTCTCTCGATCTCTCTCTCGTCTCTCTTCCCTCTCTCTCTCTCTCTCTCTCTCTACCCACACACACACACACACACACTGGCACAACAACACACACACGCACACACAACACAGCACCACATTACACACACACATCCGCACCAACGGCTTGGGGCTGTAAGAAATACATAAGCACCCTTGCAGAAATGGTAAGAATACCCCAATTGTTAGCTGTTATAAAAAATGGGGCCGGGGTTAGTTCAGTCGGTAGAGTGTTCGGCTAGAAACGCACAAGTTTCCTAGTTCGTGCCGGGTTCCCACGCCAACGTCAGCGGTATGAGTAGCAGCAGGGATCTGTGGCGGTAAAGTAAAGGATCTTGATGGTAGCTGTGGGCGCTCCAACCTCAGATGCTAAAACACAATTCTCGTTGGTCCTAGCGCTATTGAAAAAGGGGATAGACCCGTCGCTGACTGGGCTGATACCCGACTTTTAAGGCCGCCCCGAACGAACTTTGGTTATAAAAAAATTAATACAAATCAAAATTCTCCCCACACATGTCGAACTGGGGCGTTAGAAAAGCACCCCTGCAGAGGAGTAAGACTTCCCGCCAAATGGGACCACCTGTTTTGGCACGTGGAATTGGCGACACCACGTGATGCTTTAAGGCGGAGAGTCTTGGTGGGATGAGCAGTCCAGACCTGCAACATGCTCAGCTTTAAGAACCCTTAAATAAAATGATGTGGCCACTGTGTTGGCCGTGGGTGGCGCCACCGTGATGCTTAAGGATAGAACCTAGGTGTTGAGGCAGTCCATGACTTGCCAATACTACCACTTGGCCCTTTCTTGAGCTAGACGGGCGGTCCGGAAGAGGGCGAGGGCCTCCTTTGCATTCAATCGGCCTGGTCACGATCAAGAGCCCCTAGCCGCATATAATGATTTCCCCAATCAAAATTGTCCTTATAAACAAGCCTAACCCTTTTTATCAATATTGGGTGCTAAAGGGCCGGTGGCTATCTGAGGGTTCTTCATGTCTGGGTAATGATGTTAAACTCTGATTGAATGGTGAGGTTTTGCGCCCTCTACTCATGGCGGTTTGGGGAATGTGGAGCAACACCCTTTAATCACCCTTGCTCCTTGGTTACACGTCTGAACCCGGAGTGGTAGTGACATGTTAGGGGTGCCGAATAATCCTATGGGTTAAATGAAAAAATGTGTTTTATGAAAACCTGGGAGTATCCATTAAGAATGATTTTAATTTTTTTTGAAAACTTTAAATCGGCATCTGAAATGAACACTGAGGTTGGAATTAGGGCCTAAAAAAACGTGCAAACCTTTGAAATATCAATTCCGCCTTTTTTTGTAAGACACTCAAGCTGTGCCAAGAACAAATTTTTAATTCTGTTTTGAGTTTGCCTCATTAAATAAATAAGAAACATTTCCCTTCTCTCTCCACCCCGCCCTCTTGGATGAGAGCTGTAGTATACATTTTCACCGAGTTGGCAGGAGGGTAAGGTTTTTTTGTTTCTGGTTTGTTTGGTTTGGTTTGTTTTTTATTAACGGCCTATTCAACCTCAGTTTGGGTCAATTTCATGCCGATAAAGTTGTTCTGAAATAAATTCATTCTTAAATGGATACACAATATTTTTATAAATACATTTTTCTAATCTATTTATTAAACCCATATAGATGGAGCCTAACAGGTTAATAACTACACTCGCGGGTCAGAGTGGAATCAGGGAGCAATGATTTGATGAACGGGGTGCTCCACATTCCCCAAACCTTCCAAAACTGGAACCCTCACCATATGTAGAGTTTAAAGTCATTCCCAACCCTGTTGCCTTTGGCAAGCCCCAAGCACTTTTTTATCATATGGATGCAGAAGGCGTGGGCTGAGGGTCCACATGTCCCTGGGAATGACTTTAAACTCTATCTTGATTGGTGAGGGTTCCAGTTTTTGGAGGTTTGGGGGAATGTGGAGCACGCCCTTCATCATCATGCTCCTGAATCCACTCTGACCCGGAGTGGTAGTAGCCTGTTTAGGGTCCCATTATGGGTTAAAATAGAAAAAAAATGTTATTTATTAAGAAAAAATATTGTGTAATTCCATTAAGAATGAAAATTTATTTTCAGTAACTTTATCGGCATTAAATGACCCACTGAGGTTGATAGGCCGTAAAAACAATCCAGAACCAAACCAAAAACCAAAGCAAAACC
>CM042169.1:2557845-2560345 GCA_023376005.1 Doryteuthis pealeii
TTTCTTCCTCTGCTTTTCGTACATTCTTTTCTTTCTTTCTCTTTCTTCTTTCATGTTGCATTTCTTGCTTTTTTCTTTTCTTTTTCTGTTCCTTTCTTGCTATTTTTATTTATTTTCATCATTCTACTTCTTTTTTCCTTCTTTCATTCATTCTTTCTTTTCTTTTCATCCTTCTTGGTTTTCTTTCTTTTCTTTCTTCTTTCTCATTCATTCTTGCTTTCTTTCTTTTCTGTTCTTTCTTAATCTATTTATAATTTCATTCTTGCTTTCTTTTTTTTTTTCTTCCTTTCTTTCATCTTCATTCCTTCTTGCTTTCTTTCTTTTTTTCTTCCGTCTTTTATTTCATTTCATTCTTGGCTTTATTTCTTTTCTTTTTCTTTCTATCTGTCTTTCATTCTTTCCTTCTCTTTCTTTATTCATTCTGCTTCTTTTTCCTTTTCTTCTTTCTTTCTCTTTCATTCATTATTGCTTCTTTCTTTTTTCTTTCTTTCTTTCATTCTTTCTTCATTCATTCTGCTTTCTTTCTTTCTCTCTTTCATTCATTCTTGCTTTGTTTCTTTTTTCTTTCTTTCTTTCATTCTTTCATTCTTTCATTCCTTCTTGCGTTCTTTCTTTTTTCTGTCCTTCTTTATTTCATTCTTTCATTCATTCTTGATTTATTTGTTTCTTTTTTCTTTCTATCTGTCTTTCATTCTTTCCTTCTTTCTTTCTTTATTTCATTCTTGCTTCTTTTCCTTTTTCTTTCTTTCTTTCTTTCTTTCTTTCTTTCTTTCATTCATTCATTCTTGCTTTCTTTCTTTTTCTTTCTTTCTTTCATTCTTTCTTTCATTCATTCTTGCTTACGTTTTTATAAGCTATCCTTTATCCTTCAATGAAGAGTGCTTGTCCAGCGGAAATCCTTGGAAATCCTTTGGTAAAAGAATCCTCAGTATTGTAAGTTCCTTCGTCAATGATTGCAAATGGACAATGAAAGTATCAATGTTTAACTAGTCAATCTGGTCAGGTTTATGGCTGCTGATTGGCGGAAGAAGAAACCACGTGACATCGCCCAGTCTATAAATTTAGGTGGGGAAAATATAGCACACCTTATATACAAAAATAATCCAACACTCTCTTTCATTCTTTCTTTCTTTTTTCCTTTTTTCCGTCTTTCTTTTTATTTCTATTTTTCTTCTTAATTTCTGAGTTTAAAAAGAAAAAAAAAACATGTAATGTGAAATGAAATATGAGAACATTTTATAAAAAATCAGCCCTCACCACATCAAGTGGTGGGGTGTCTCCGTTGATAGTTGCTTACCGTATTCTGACTGATATCTATAGCCGTCTCTTTACTTACGTTTACCGTGGTTGTACTTCTCTGAATTGGGACACATAGCGTAGTAGAATATAGGCGTTGGGTCTTGGCAGTTCCTAACTGAAATATCTGTGGTCCCACCGGGTGTGAAGTAACATACGAATAAGAATTAACCTACAGTTTAACACTATGCTACCCAGCTATGGTTTTAGGTCGGGATATTGAACAGGATACCCCCCGTGGATTGAATAAAGGGTGGATTTAAGAGTTCCATGAAGGCTCCCGATTACGACAAGAAGGTAAAAAAAGAAGGTTCCCTAGTCCGACAAGAAATACCTGAGAAGGCCGAGAGGCTACATTGACTGAAACGTTGTACAGAATACCAATAAAGATGGATGACAATAGTCGAATAAACTAGATAATATCAAAACCCGTGGTTGTGTACATAAGTTCGTGGGTAGCCTACGAATTATGTTAGTAAATGTTTGAGTTTGTTTGAGCCTTGAGTTTTTTTTAACGGCATATCAACCTCTGCCTGTTCATCAATGCCAAAAGGTTGATTTGGATTTCAGTCTTTTAAAGTATAGTATCTATGAGATAATTGATTGTAAAATGTAGTAAGATTTTGAATTCAAAATAAGTTGAAATTCAAAATCGGAGGGTGTTATATTTATGAGAGGTAATCTGACTTTTTTAGTTGACCCGCCGACTTCCGCAAAATGTAAAGTGTGAGAGAGAAATTAGTTTTAGTTAGTCAGATGCTGGTCGTTAACCGAAGAAAGCAGACGTAGGGATCCTTCGCTCCCAAGATGCTAGCTTCTCACCGCGGTCGAAAACTCTTTTGGGTTTGGGATTTTGTAATAAAGAATAGTCCTTTTATAAAACAAACCAAGCCTTGTTTGTTTATTACAAACCAAGAAATATGCTCAAAATATCAATACCAGGGGTCATAAATTAAAACTCTTAAAAAACTTTTGTAAAGCAAATACAAGACAAAATTATTTTTGTAACAGAGTGGTGAATACATGGAATAAACTACCATCATCAATAGCGAATGTCACATCTCTTAATAACAATTAAGTTCATTTAAGATAATTTTATAATAGGAATTTAGCGATCTGACTTTCACTTTGAAACAAGACGGTAGCCATTTTGAAAGTCTTCGTGCAAAATACACAGATCTTAGAATCGTTTCGAAAACAATAC
>CM042169.1:2565345-2567845 GCA_023376005.1 Doryteuthis pealeii
ATATATATATATATATATATATATATACATACATACCAACCCCTCCGCACGTGCAGGATGTGACACAAGGTCAATTTCTTAAGCGGAGTTTAACAGGTTTGAATTCAGAGTTTTCCTTCTTCTTGACCGGTTGCCTAACCAAGGTTAAAGAGCCCAGTCCGCCCAACTATTTACCCATAGCTGGAGGGAGAATCCATACCTTTCCTAAGGGTATTAGCGCCAAGTGAAATGCAATTATCACGTCCAGGATTTGAACTCGGGGCGACGAGTCCATTTCCTATGACTTTAACCATTACACCACGCGCTTTCTGTGTTATATAAGCGTGTGTCGAAGAGACGTGTAGATAATTATTGTGCCGTGAAAAAAAGATAGGATGACGGACAGACAGCTACTGTTTTTGCTGGCTTTGCCTTACAGTGTACTGGTTGATCTTTCCCGGAATTATGTGTTTGCTTCTCTTGTGCTGTTATGAATGTCAGAAGTTGTATGTAAACTTCGCCGGACATTCGCTCATGCTAAAGAAACTTGACGAATAGATATCAATGTGTGAACGCGTGACTATCTTAGTAATGATGTTTTGTAGAAAGTAGAACTTATTTTTTCTTCGTTTTTTATTTTATTTTATTTATTTATTTATTTTTTCACATAAGAACGAAAGAAGAAAAGAGAAGAAAAAAAAGAGAGAGAGAGAAGTCTAAAATGGCGAAGAGAAATATTTCTCGTAAACACGACAGGATCGAATTATGGCACAATGATATAAGACTTTTCAACAACATTCAAGAGTTATTTCCTTTCTTCAGCGAATATTTTTCATATCAAATGACTGTGTGCAGTTTGGAGGAGAGAGAGAGAGAGCGAGAGCGAGAGAGAGAGAGAGAGAGAGAGAGAGAAGAGAGAGAGAGAGAGAGAGAGGGGGGGCACAGTCAGTAGAGCGTCTGACTAGGAACCACTAGGTTCCGGGTTCGATACCGGCCTCGCCTACTAAGTGTATAAGTAGCACAGGGAACTGTGCGGTGAAGTCGAGAGCTGTGGTAGGTGTGGCGCTGCACCTTAGACGATAAAACTATCTACTTCGTCAAGCGCTAGTGAAAAGGGGATATACTCCCTCGCTGTCTAGATGATACTGACTTTAGGACACCCGATGACCCTTTCTTATATATATATATAATATATATATTATATATATATATATATATATGTGTGTTGTGTGTGTGTGTGTGTGTGTGTGTGTAAGTTAGATAAATAGAAGTGAACCCGACAATTATGTTGAAAGATAAATGGAAAGAAAAAGTGGTATGGATAAAAATTTATTTATTGAAATGCCGACACGTGTTTCGACCAAGAATCTGTTCTTGTATACATTGTATCTTATTTAGTATTATTTTAAAACAAAATAAAATAAAATAGAGAAACATAAAATTCATATATATATATATATATATATATATATATATTATATTATATATATATGCTGAAAGATAGATGAAAAAAAAGTCTTATGGATAAAAACCTATTTATTGAAATGCCGACACGTGTTTCGACCAAAAAATGGCCCTTTGTATAGTATCCTATTTAGTATTATTTTAAATATGATATAAGATTTTTAAAAATAATAATAGAGAAAATATATTTTGATCTTGAAAATAAAACTGTGTGCGTAGAGAAAATTTCGATGTTTTCGAAAAAAAGAATCTTTTTTAAAAACTTAAAAGATGCTTTCAGTTTGAAAATGTATAGAGATATTCGATGACATGTAACATTTTATAAAATAAGCATATATGAAGAGGCGAGTCTGGTTCAACAGAGACATCTCCTTGAAATCTAAATGTGTTGTATACCGCGCCATAGTTCTCTCAACCCTCCTGTACGGTGCAGAAGCCTGGATGATATACAAAGCGAATGCCCATAGACTACATGTCTACTACATGCGTCACTTGCGCAGTATATTGAATGCCAAGTGGTGGCAACATGTATCAAATAGGACCATTCTGAAGAGAACTGGACTCCCTGGTATGCACGAAATACTTGTCCAACGCAACCTGAGATGGGCTGGCCACTTAAACAGGCTTGGGGATGATAGACTACCAAAGCAGATTATATACTCTCAACTGAGAGATGGATCACGTGGAATCGATAGACCAAAGCTCAGGTACAAAGATAACATCAAGAGAAACCTGAAGGACTTGAACATCCCCATAGACAGTTGGCAAGACGCTACCAGAGACCGATTAAATTGGAGTAAAAGTATTTACGTGGTGTCATCATTGGATACGATGGACAGCAATGATATATATATATATATATATATATATTATATATATATATATGTGTGTGTGTGTGTGTGTGTGTGTGTATACGTCATCCACAGAGACCGTGTTTTTTACGTAATACGTATTCCCGGCGTGGATAGACTTAGCAGACTACCTCTTTTCATCAGTCCGATTCCCTAACCCTTCGGCCGTCGGTACGTACCATCAGAAGCACAATTTTAACTGATAA
>CM042169.1:2570345-2597845 GCA_023376005.1 Doryteuthis pealeii
TACATTTGGGGCGCTGGTGGTTGTCGCCAGTGATGTAATCCGCCGGGTTCATTGGGAAGTTTCGGGTCTTCCAACATCAGACTTCCCTCGCCCTGCTGACCCCTTCAGAGGTGATCAAACTCTGGTACAACAACCAACAATAACCGCTAAAAGAAGTTTGACTTTTGAGAAATTTATGGACGGTAGAACTAACCCATTTAAATACAAAGCACCGCGCATCTGATTGGTTGTTAGTAACAGCCAATCAGATGCGCGGTGCTCCATATTTAAATGGCATACGTAACCAGAAACACTTTTCTCCGTACGGATTACAAGGCTTACTTTTCGTCTCCTTGAATCCATATCGTTCTGTGGCGTAACTGACAATGATCTTAGATGTTGTTAAGATACGTTTATCCCCGATCCATTTGCTGTTGTTTCGGGAATTTCAAAAATGTCACTGTCAAACTCGTACCAAGCCTTACTGTCCACGGCTGCTGGCCATTTGATCTTTCCCCCAATGTACTGATTGTGTCGGGTGGATTTTGAGCATCAGCTTGGATGTATGGGCGCTGTGGTGGGCTTCCCGGCCCTGCACTTCCTGCGTTTCACCAGGAGAAATTCCTGTGCGCTGTGTCTGGTTATTTTCCCCCTGACACTTCATGCGAGCCTGATGGATTTTTAGGCCACGTATATTTTTGCATTTCTTTCCACATGGGCATATCATACTCGTTGTCCGTGAATGCGAAGCTTGGTTTGTTACCGTATTGTCCGTCCTAATGGGGATCTCATTCTCCCCCCCTCCCGGGATTCCCTGGGGGTATTTAATCAGGTATTTGTCTATAGCGGTATTTTTTAAATCCACACGTCGGGTTGCTGACCCGGCCGCGCTTCCTTTTGTGGTCTCTTCTCACCGTCAATTGTCTTTGCAATTTGTCAACCAGTCTATTCCTTGGTAGTCAATCGGTCTCTTCCCGGTTGTCACTGTTTTTTGCAGATAAAAATACTTTAAATATACGCTCCTACATTTGGGGCGCTGGTGGTTGTCGTCAGTGATGTAATCCGCTGGGTTCATTGGGAAATTTCGGGTCTTCCAACATCAGACTTATATATATATATATCATATTGCATAAATAATTTATAGACACAGTTGCGCACCCCCCATATGTATTTGCAATGCACATTGACAATGAAATATACAAATTTTGTTTAATTAACTAATTATCTCACTTAATCAGCAAAAATTAATTATTAAACCTTGTGTGTTTCTTTGTTCGATGGATATTAAAGTATATGCAAGATTTCAAAGTTTTAGGTCGACACGTACATGCAATGGATTTCCTCGAGAGTCTTATATATATATATATATATATATATATATATATATATATATATATATATATATATATATATCATATTGCATAAATAATTTATAGACACAGATGCGCACCCCACATGTATTTGCAATGCACATTGAGAATGAAATATACAAATTTATAAGAGTATATATTTCGTTTATCAAAGGATTTTTTCGCGCTCTATTTATGATGAGCTATCATTTAATCTAAACAACAAATAAACACCCTTTTTTTTATCTTGACTTCTTCAAAATAGAAGCGTTGCCGCCATGATTTTTTTATTTTTTATATTTTTGCCTTTGTTTTCTTATTTCCTCATTATTTACTATCATTTGCTCATTTCTTTATATCAGCCTTATACCTTTCTTTATTTCATTCATTTGGGGTTTTTCCTCTCTTTTCTGTCTTTCTTTCTTATTTTTCTTCTTTTCTTCTTTTGTTAACTTATTTCTCAATTGATTTGTTCCTTTAATATCTTCCTCCACTTTTTTCTTTCTTCAGTTTTTTTCCTTGTCTTCTTTCTTTCTTCTTTTGCTCATTTCTTTATATCACTTAGCCTTATACCTTTCTTTATTTCATTCATTTGGGATTTTTTCCTGTCTTTTCTGTCTTTCTTTCTTTCTTTCTTATTTTTCTTCTTTTCTTTCTTTTGTTCATTTAATTCTTAATTGATTCATTCCGTTAATATATTCTTCCACTTCCTTCGTTCTTCAGTTTTTCCCATGACTTCTTTTTCTTTCTTTCTTTCTTTCTTTCTTTCTTTCTTTCTTATTTTGCTCATTTCTTTTTATCACTTAGTCTTTTACCTTTCTTTATTTCATTCATTTGAGGTTTTTTCTCTCTCTTTTCTGTCTTTCTTTCTTTCTTTCTTTCTTATTTTTCTTTTCTTTCTTTTGTTAATTCATTTCTTAATTGATTAATTTCTTTAATATCTTTTTTCACTTTTTTCTTTGTTTACCTTCTTCTTTCTTTCTGTCTTGACTCCTCTCTTTCTTTCTTTCTTTCTTTCTTTCTTTCTTTCTTTCTTTCTTCAGTTTCCTCTTTAAATTCTTTCTTTTTTAAATTTCTTCCTTTGCTTTTTTTTTAATATCTTCCTTCACTTCCTTCTTTCTTCAGTTTTTTTTTTCGTGAATAATTTTTCTTTTTTTCTGTCTTTTTCTTTCTTTTTTCTTTCTTTATTCTTTTTTAAATTTCTTTCTTTAATTTCTTCCTGAACTACTCTCTTTTTTTCCTTTATTTCTTTCTTTCGTAAACTTATCTGTTCATTTTTTCTTTCTTTCTTTCTTTCTTTCTTTCTTTCTTTCTTCCTTCCTTCCTTCCTTTCTTTATTTCTATTTTTCTTATTTTTTAAATTCCTTCTTTACTTCTTTCCTTCATTCTTTGTTTCTTTCTTAAGTGTTTCTTTCTTTAATTTCTTCCTTTACTTCTTTCTTTCTTTTGTTCGTTCTTTCTTTCTTTTGTTCGTTCTTTCTTTATTTCATTTTTTAAATTTTATTCTTTATTTTTCTTCATTTCTTTATCTTAAGTTCCTTCATTCTTTCTTTCATTCTTTCTATTTTTCTTCTTTTTTAAAAGTCCTTCTTTCCTTCCTTACTTCCTTCTTTCTTTGTTTCGTTCTTAATTTTTTCTTTCTTTAATTTTTTAATTCTTTATTTTAAATTCCTTCCTTCTTTCTTTCATTCATTCATTCTTTCTTTCTTTCTTTCTTTCTTTCTTTCTTTCTTTCTTTCTCGCATCATTTCTTTCTTTTAATCTGTCTTTCTCGCATTCTTTCTTTCTTTCTTTCGCTTTATTTTTATGCCCCTTTTTTTGTTTATGTTCAGTTTTATTTTCTTTCTTTCTTTCTTTCTTATTTTCTTTCTTTTCATTCTTTTTTACTCAGCCTTATTTCTTTTGTCCTCGCTTTTTTCTTTCTATTTTCTCTTTCTTATTTTACTTTAGTTTTCTGTCTTTCTTTGTTCGTTTCTTTCTTTCTTTTGCTTTCTTTTTCTTTTTTTCTTTTTTATCTTTCTTTCTTTCTTTCTTTATCTTTCTTACTTTTTTCTTTCCTTTCTTCCTTTCTTTTACTTTCTTTTTCTTTCTTTCTCTTTCTTTTTCTCTCTGTCCTTCTTTTCATTTTTCTTTATTTCTTTTCTTTCTTTCCTTCAGTAGCTTTATTTTTCTTACTTTCTTTCTTTTTCTCTTCTTTCATTTACTTTCTTTTTCTTACTTTCCTTTACTTACTTTCTTTTTTCGTTCTTTCTTTCTTTTTCATTCTTTTTTATTTATTTTCTTTCTTTCTTTCGTTACCTTTTTTTCTTTTCTTTTCTTTTTCTTTCTTTCTTTCTTTCTTTTCTCTTCTATCCTTCTTTCATTTTCTTTCTTTCTTTTCTTTCTTCTTTGTTAGATTTATTTTGCTTTCTTTCTTTTTCTTCTTTTTCTCTTTTTCTTTCTCTCCGTCCTTCTTTTTTCATTTTTCTTTCTTTGTTTTTTCTTTCTTTGTTTTTTCTTTCTTTCTTTCATTCTTTCTTTCTTTCACATCTGTTATAAAATAATTCTCTTCGCTAAACCAATTACTGTTTGATATTTGTCTCATCACAGCCCCCCCCCCAACCGTCAGCATTACCCTCCTCGTCACTCATGCCACCCATAAACCCGCTGCTATCACTAGAAAACGCATTTATCATCCCCACCCACAATTCATATCAAAGCACCTCACTACATTCTCTATCCCCCACTACATATCAATATTTATATAAATACGTTAAATAAATCCTGGCAATCGTTGTACTTACGCATTCGGTGAAACAAATATTTAGATTAAAAGACGAATATTTGAACTGTTATCGTCGCAACTTCACTATCCCCTTACTTTGTTATACAAGGAACCTTCAACATTCAATCCTGTCTTGTAACACTCAAGATATGCCAAGAACAAATCTTTAATTCTGTTGTGAGTTGCCCGCTTAAGAAATAAAATTTCTCTCTCTCTCTCTCTTTCTCTCTCTCTCTCTCTCTCTCACACACACACACGCACACACATACACATACACACACACACACATACACACACAACACATCCGCCCCATCGGTGGGACTGCAAGAATACATAAGCACCCTTGCAGAATGGTAAGATACTCCCAATTGTTAGCTGTTATAAAAAATGGGGCCGGGTTAGCTCAGTCGGTAGAGCGTTCGGATAGAAACCACAAGGTTCCTAGTTCGATACCGGTCCCCGCCAACTCAGGTTTATGAGTAGCACAGGGATCTGTGCGGTAAAGTAAGGAAGCTGATGGTAGGTGTGGCGCTCCACCTCAGATGCTAAAAAACAATCTCGTTGGTCTAGCGCTATTGAAAAGGGGATAGACTCCCTCGCTGACTGGCTGATACCGACTTTAGGCCGCCCCGACGACTTTTTATATAAAAATGTAATCAAAATCAAATTCTCCCCACCCTATCGACTGGGGCATTAGAATGCACCGCTGCAGAGGAGTAAGACTCCCCCAAATGGGACCACTTGTTGGTCGTGGATGGCGACCCGTGATGCTTAAGGACAGAGTCTTGGTGGATGAGCAGTCCATGACCTGCAACACTCCGCTTAGACCCTTAATAATGATGAGGGGTAAGACTCCCCCAATGTGGCCACCTGTTGGCCGTGGGTGGCGACCCGTGATGCTTAAGGATAGAACCTAGGTGGTTGAGCAGTCCATGACTTGCAATACTCCACTTTGGCCGTTTCTTGAGCTAGACGGGCGGTCGGAGAGGCCCCCTCCGATCAATCGGCTGGTCACGTCAAGCCCTAGCCCATATATGATTTCCCCAACCAAATTGTCCTTATAACAAGCTCCAACCCTTTTTTTCATATGGGTGCTAGAAAGCGGTGGCTGAGGGTCTTCATGTCCTGGTAATGATGTTAAACTCTGATTGATGGTGAGGTTCCCATTCTGGCGGTTTGGGGAATGTGGAGCACCCCTTTATCACCATTGCTCCTTGGTTAACTCTGAACCCGGAGTAGTAGTACATGTTAGGGTGCCATCTATGGGTTAAATAGAAAAATGTGTTTATGAAAACTGAGTATCCATTAAGAATGAATTTATTTGAAAACTTTATCGGCATTAAATGAACCACTAAGGTTGATATGCCCTAAAACAAACCAAACCTTTGAAATTCAATCCCTTTTTGTAACACTCAAGCTGTGCCAAGAACAAATTTTTAATTCTGTTTTGAGTTGCCCTCTTAAGAAATAAGAACATTTCCCTCTCTCACCCCCCACCCTCTTGGCTAGAGCTGTAGTATACATTTTCACCTTGGCAGGAGGGTAAGGTTTGGTTTGGTTTGGTTTGGGGTTTGTTTTACGGGCATATCAACCTCAGTGGGTCATTTAATGCCGATAAAGTTCTGAAATAAATTCATTCTTAATGGATACACAATATTTTTTATAAATACATTTTTCTATTTAACCCATAGATGGGACCCTAACAGGTACTACCACTCCGGGTCAGAGTGGAACAGGGAGCAATGGTGATGAAGGGGTGTTCCACATTCCCCAAACCTCCAAAACTGGAACCTCAGCATCAGATAGAGTTTAAAGTCATTCCCAGGACATGTGAGACCCTCAGCCTACTGCCTTCTAGCACCCATATGATAAAAAGTGTTGGGGCTTGCCATGAGGGCAATAGGGTTGGGGCAATCACATCCTTGCTAGGGCTTGACGTGACCAGCCGATTGATCGAAGGGGGCCTCTCCGACCGCTCGTAAGTGGAGTGTTGAAGGTCATGGACTGCTCAACCCCTGGGTTCTATCCTTAAGAATCACGGGTCGCCACCCACGGCCAACAGGTGGCCCCATTTGAGGGTGTCTTACTCTCTGCAGAGGTTCAGTCGGTCGGTGCATTCTAACGCCCCAGGCGACAGGGCGGACAGGAAGGTAAGATAATCCCAATGGGGACAACTATTGGCCGTGGTGGTGACCCCTGATACTTAAAGACGGAATCCTGCTGGCTGAGCAGTCCATAGACTTTGGATGTCGGAGAGGTCCCCTCTGATCAGTCGGCTGGTCATGTCAAGCCCTAGCACCTATATGATTAGCCCAAACCTATTAACCTTTTAGCAAGCACCCAACCCTTTATATCGTAACATATATATTGGCCACGGGATACGTAACAGCCACACAGAGACTAGCTCAGTACATCTATCAATAATGGAGATTGTCTGTATTTCTGTCTGTAACACAAACTACGTCATAGCTCTACGTCACAGGTTACGGCACAACATTCTTATGCTATATACACCCAAAATTTGAGTCAGCAATTTTAAAGATTGTTTTTTAGTCTCGTCCTTTTTTTTTACAGTAACAAGAAGTTAACTAAAAAGTTTACAAATAAATAAATACCTAAGAATTTGAGTAAAATTGATGTGGAAAATATTCAAAATAATTGTTTGATTATTACATGCACGCAACATTTTATTTGAGAGGGACCGGCTCAGTTTTCATTTCAAATTGTTTTATTTTATTTTTTTACCCCTTTAATAAATATGAGGATTTGTCTTATTTATGATACAAACCCTCTGACATTGAATTTTTAACTCCAACTCTCTCAGCAGGCAAGGTCTTTCAAAAATTCATTTTTACGATGTCCGGAGGGTGTTTTCTGTTGCTAGTATAAAAAATAATAATATATACTTCCGTACTTCTAAAATCGGATCGAGTCAAAACGTATATAAAAAGCAAAATACCTATCTTCCTTAACTCGTTCCATATGTGTTAAACATAATTCAAAATTGCAAAACTTGTCGTTTGGAAAAAAAAGGTTTTGTCTATTTATGAAAA
Source organism: Doryteuthis pealeii (assembly GCA_023376005.1). NCBI lineage: Eukaryota > Metazoa > Mollusca > Cephalopoda > Myopsida > Loliginidae > Doryteuthis > Doryteuthis pealeii. The sequence goes on from CM042169.1 coordinate 2,577,491, forward strand.
TATTTTAAGATGGTTATGTTTTCTTCAATGCACGGAATTTCGTTATGAATTCCATTTTTTTTTTTTTGTTCTCGGCGTTCTTTTAATTCTTGACGCATGAAGAAATGTTAGAATTATTTGTCCCTTGAAATTCTGGAACGTTTTACAAGTGTGCTTTTTACGGAAGGAAGAGAAAGTGAGGGAATTGTATTCATAGCGTTTTGTCAGATTATTTGACGAGAGAAAAAAGAACGGAATTAAAATTGGTTGAAAAAATGAAACAATATTTGAAAAAAGAGGGAAATGGTAAAGGAAAAACGGAAAGAAAGAAGAGGGGAAATAAGGAAGAAAAGAAACGGAGAAGGAAAGTAAGGAGAGAGAGAGAGAGAAGAGAGAGAGGAGAGAGAGAGGAGAGAGAGAGAGAGAGAGAGAGGGGGGCATAAATTGTAACAAAAAGAATAAAATAAAAAATGATGTAAAATAATAAATGTTTGAAATTAAATAACAAATGAGAATGCTTAAGAAGAAGAAGAAGAAGAAGAAGAAGAAGAAGAAGAAGAAGAAGAAGAAACTATAAAAATAATAATAATAATAATAATAATATAATAATAATAATAATAATAATAAAATTTGGGAATCAGAGGAAGGATTGAAACCATTCAGAACACTTACACTGCTGCAATCTCCCAGAATACTCAGAAGAGTCCTGGAGACCTGGGGACTCTTGGTGTCACTCAGATTCCAGTGAAAGACCATCAGCTAACACTGATGTGAAAACTCAAAAGGAGTAAATCTTATTATAATGGAGATTGTGGGTTTTTCTGTCTGTAACCGAAACTATATTCCTGCTCAAGTCACAATTCTCTTAGTTATTGACATCACATTCTCCATGATTTCATTTTTATTTAAACCTCAATTATTAATAAAATTGTTTTACATTATTAATACTGTTAACCATATCTACATACAGACAACATGCAATTATATTTATATATACAACAAAATAGCGGTTTACAGTGTGTACGGAAAGGCTAATTTGCATATTAATATATTAAAAAAATCGAATTTAATAAATATGTGCTTAGTATTATTGATTTCTAACTGTTTGGTTTTATTTTAATGAATATAAGCAAAAATCTCTCAATGAATTTAAATGAAATCCATTAACAAGAAGAAATAACTGTCATTTTATTCTTTACTTCCTCTTATAACTAAATACTTAAATTAGAAAAAAAAAATAACATGAAAGACGAGAGTGATGGAAGAGTAAGTTTCAGTTGTTCCATTTTTTTTTATTATACTCCCTCTGTTCAAATCTTTTATTATACTCCCTCTGTTTCAAATCTTTTTATCTGTATTCTTATTTAGTTTCATTAGCCTTTCTAATTTAATACAATATTTTATTACATTAAAACTTAAATACTTGCACCCGGAGGGTGCATATATTTGCTAGTAATAATAATAACCGAAGAACAAGAAAGCTTCTAGAAACCAAGCTCTGCAGCAGAAATATCAGGAAGGTTAGTAAATACCCGGGTCGCCCCCCGCCCCATATAAGATGCTCTCAACCATTGTTAAAATTGACAATGGAGGAACGTCGACAGATATATCAAAAGTGTTAGGGCTTGATGGGAACTGCCGATTAATCGGAGAGGGTGTCTCGAGCATCCCGTCATCTTAAGTAAGGGCCAAAGTGGAGAGTTGCAACTCATCGACCACTCAGTCACCAGGATTCCGTCCAAAAGCAATCACGGATCGGCACACGCCACACCCCACACCACCACAACACACACACAAACACACACACACAACACACACACACCACACACACATATATATATATATATATATATATATATATATATATATATATATATTATGGACTCTCTCGTCGATTTTCGACGCATGAGGGTTCACACACACACAATTAACCCCCACACAGTGATTTGTTTTATAGTGGTGAAGGCTTGTGTTGGACCATCCACACTTTTGGCACAGTCGATAGGAAAGAATTGCTGCATATATATATATATATATATATATATATATATATATATATATATATATATATTAAAGAAATGGATATAAAAGTAACGTCTTAACCCCTGGATTCTGTGCGCTCCCAACGATCGTACCCGTACCCACCGGTAACCCACTACTCATACACACACACACACACACACACACACACACACACACATCATATATATTATATATATATATATATATATATATATATATATATATATATATATATATATTTACTTCTAAACTCTACCGTGTGGAAAAAACCCAGGTGATTCAGTTTTTCAAAATAAATTTTTTTCAAAATGACATCTGGGGAAATTTAAAAAAAAGAAAAAGACCGGCACATCCGTACATCCATACATTTTGAAAATAATCATCAGTACCGTATGTAATGGCCAAAAAGAAGAAGAAAGAAAAAACACCAAAGGAGTTTTCTAAGTTGTATATGTAAAAGTGCTCAATACATTAAGTAGAGCATGATTATAATATATAAACTTGATAAAGATATTTCAAATCTTGTACGGGATAATTATCTATAGGATAAGCAATGCGCACCTTGCTTTTTTAGAAATATACGGCACCGTAAGGTACGATAGGGTGTCAGAATCATTTTGATGTCTTTCTTGGTGTAATTACGAAAACGTCAACCCCGACATCGAATGACGAAAGAGATTTTGTTTTTGAATACAAAAAACAAAAAAAAAAAAAAAAAACAAACCAAAACAAAAAATCCCAAAACAAAATAAGACAAACAAAAAGATAAAGCTCAAAGTTCCATGAAGATGTACGAACATTTCGAATGCGATATCTAAAAAATAACAACGGATGTTTATTTTACCTCGACGTGAGACTTTTTTTTTTTTGAGAGGGTGAGGGGTACGTTTGTTGGAGTTTTTTTTTTTTTTGTTTTTTTTTTTTTTTTATCTTGCAGTTGAGTAGAAGGCTAAGTTCATTGTTTGTTGATTTTTAGTTTGTATTTCTTTTGTGAGGTATGTTTTTTTTTTTTTTTTTTTTTTGCTTCTTTTAAAAAATCTTTGTAGATAAAGAGTATATCATAGAAGAAGAAGAAGAAGAAGAAAGAAGAAGAAGAGAAGAAGAAGAAGAAGAAGAATTGGGATATGAGAGGAAAAAAAATCTATGGATGGGTGGTAAAATGTTTTGAAATTGAGGATGTTAATAAAAAAAGCGAATATAGTTTTTTAAAAGAAGAAGAAGAAGAAGAAGAAGAAGAAGAAGAAGAAGAAGAAGAAGAAGAAGAAGAAGAAGAACTGGGATATGAGTGGAAAGAATCTATAGAGGGGTGGTAAAATGTTTTTAAATTGGGGATTTTTGTTAATAAAAAAGCGAATATAGTGTTTAAAATGATGGTGAATACAAAGAAGAATAAAGAGAAAAAGAAAGATAAGAAAGGAAGAATGAGTTGTGTGAGAGCAACAGTAGTAGTAATAGAAGAAGAAGAAGAAAGAAGAAGAAGAGAGAAGAAGAAGAAGAATGACAGAAGCAGAAGAAGAAGAAGAAGAGAAGAAGAAGAAGAAGAAGAATGAAAGAAGCAGAAGAAGAAGAAGAGAAGAAGAAGAAGAAGAAGAAGAAGAAGAAGAAGAAGAAGAAGAAGAGGAGGAGAAGAAGAAGAAAGAAGAAGAAGAGGAGGAGGTGGAGGAGGGGAAGGTTGGGGGTAAGAAGAAGAGGATGGGGAGTAGAATTAACTAATAGAAGGAGAAGGGGAATGAGGTGTGGGAAGAGGAAGAAGAAGAAGGTGAAAGAAGAAGAAGAAGAAGAAGAAGAAGAAGAAGAAGAGAAGAAGAGGAGGAGGAGGAGGAGTGGGAGAAGAAGATCATAAAATAGAAGTGTAATGAAAATGGTATTGAGAAGAGAGAAGAAGAAGAAGAAGAAGAAGAAGAAGAAGAAGAAGAAGTGTAATAGACCAAAATATAAAAGCAAGTTTTTCTTGATCATTTTTAGTGTAATAGGTGCTCCATACTTGTGGCCTTGTGGCAGACTAACATAATTAAGTTCAAAACCTTTGGTATGCCTCAGCATTGTATTGCAGTTATTAAGGTGTACTCTCATATCATAATTACTGTAGCGCAGTCAATTATCAGAAATGTTCTTTATTGTCCATGTGCCCAATTAGACACATGGCGTAGTGGATATAGGCGTTAAGTTAAGACAGGTTCAATTCTGACCAAGGGGCAGTAACATCGAATAATAATTAACACAGATTAACATTTGTACCCAGTCATGGTTAGCTGAATGAGAACTGTCTAATTCCCGGATTGAATAAAGGGTTGGGTTCAGTGTTCCTTGAAGGCTCCCGATTACGACAAGAAGGTTCAAAGAGAAGGTTCCAGAGTTCAAGAAGGTCCTCGATTCCGACAAGAAATGCCAGAAGAAGGCCGGAGGGCACATCAGCTGAAACGTTGTGCATAACAATAAAGATTATAGATAGATAGATACATATGATATAATACATGCATATACATGATGGCAGCAAACTCGTGTTCAAGTATTGCCATTGCTTGATATAAAAAAAGTTCAACAGTTCAAAGAATATAATGGTGAGCTTCAAAAAAGTTCAACAATGAGCTGCACGAAAGTGGCTCTTTAGTGCAGCCAAAGTCTTGCACATCTTCCCACATTTACAGGTAATTCCAGGGAGCACAGGCTATTTTATTAGTCCATCTCGCCGATGCACAGATTGGTGACTGATCAGGCTGAACTGATTAGGCCAGCCTTGCTCATACATAGCCTTCCACACTGGTCACATAGTAGACCGATTTGAAGCCCTTGTTGTCTACTTTTTTATTCTTGCTAATATCTCGTTTCAACTGCTCATGCTGTATACGGTTGGTCTCAAACTTTTTTGTGCCTTCCTGTAAAATTCTTCTCCACTGCCCACGGTCCATAGCCTTACTCTCCCAGGTCTTCTCATCGATGTTACATTTTTTCAAGGTCGACTTCAGGCAATCCTTGTATCTCATCTTGGCCCTTGAGCCAAAGCTTTCCGTTTATAAGTTCTATGGGGAACTTATAAACGAAACATACATACATACATATGAATAGAGTGATATAGATAGATAGATGAATAGATACAAATATGATACCTTTGAATAGACTCAGTTAGATAGATAGATAGATAAGATAGATAGATAGATAGATACTTTGCCTGTCAAGGTTTCGAGTCACACACGGGGCAGTCTCCCATGTCTATAACCTTGCTGATGAGACCTAATAGGTCGAAATGTACATTCAGGGATTGACATTTTCTCGATTCGTTTAGCCTTGCATTTGAACATATATGCCCGCCTAAATTCATTAATTATTAACTAATTAATTTAAAATTAGGTATGACTTCAATTAAGCACATATGCTCCAAAAATAGTCGGCTTAAAAGCCATATAAAAATAAACACGTTTGTTTACTTAACCTCATAGATAGATAGATGGCTTGGTTCACGTTTACTAAATTCAAATCTTCCTTGTTTGCCCACCAATCTCAATATTACACTCTAATTTCCAGGGGCGTTAGAATACATCGACTGTACCTCTACAGAGGGGTAAAACTCCCCTAATGGGGCACCTGTTTGCCGTGGGTGGCGACCCGTGATGCTTAAGGATTGAACCTAGGTGGCTGAACAAGTCAATAACCTGCAACACTCTCACTTAGGTCCTTACTTAGGCTAGACGGGCGGTCGGAGAGGCCCCCTCCGATCAATCGGCTGGTCACTCAAGCCCTAACACCTATATGGTTGCCCCAACCCTATTGCCTTTATGGCAAGTTTCATTCTGTTAAGTAGATCTTCTTCAGGGCTTTTGTTGATATGAGGAAGAGAAAAAAAATCACAGAATAACGAGAAAAACTGTGATATCGTTTATCAATCTGTTCAGAATTTGAAGAAGAAACGCTGGAAAGGTAGACGGTTTGAAATATGGCGTCATACACACACACACACACATACACACACACACACATACACACACACACACACACATACTCACACCATAAAATAAAGAATAGTTGACGTCATATTTCAAACCGTCTATCTTTCTAGTGTTTCAAATTTTGAACAGACTGATAAACAAGGACTATCACAGTTTTTCTCGTTATTCTGTGATAAAATTATTTTACTCTTCCTTATATCAACAAAAGCCCTGAAGAAGATCTACTTAACAGATCGAAACACTGCAGTGTAGGCTAAAAACTTACCACTCATTTTATATAAACCTGTGTTTCTCCAAATTTCTCACTATACCACACACACACACACATACACACACACAGATATATATATATATATATATATATATATATATATATATATATATGAGAAAAGTAAAAATAGAAAGGAAAAACATTTTTCCCTATTCTGTTTTCTTAGTCTTTATGTAAATGCGATCTGATGAGACTAGACTCATATGTGTCGATATATATATTTATATATATATATATATATATAATATATATATATGCATTTTGAATTAAAAAAAAGACACATCTCCTGTTAAACAATTTTATCTATGATTTTTTTCAGGTTTTCTGGCCAACTTTTTAATATCCTTGCAGCTCCACATCCATTAATATAATTTGAAAAATGGAACACATCACCCCTGATGATGTACTTCGACGTGCCGAAAGTACTCGGGACATGAACGAATTCACCCAAATATAAAAAAAAGTTGTCCAGAAAGCTGAAAAAAAATCACAAATAAATTGTTAAACAGGAGATTTCTTTTGTTTAATTCAACATGCATAAATGAAAGAATGCTGCCCAATACACACACACACACACACACACACACACACACACACACATATATATAATATATATATATATATATATATATATATATAAATATATATATATCTATATATATATATATTTACCAACCCCTCCGCACGAGCAGGATGCGACACAAGGTCAATTTTTTAAGCGGAGTTTAACAGGTTTGAATTCAGAGTTTTCCTTCTCCTAGACCGGTTGCCTAACCAAGGTTAAAGAGCCCAGTCTGCCCTACTATTTGCCCATAGCTGGTAGGAGAGTAGAGATTCATACCTTTCCCAAGGGTATTAGCGCTAATTGAAATGCAATTACCCGTCCAGGATTTGAACTCGGAGCGACGAATCCATTTCCCATGACTTTAACCATTACCACGCGCTTCCTATATATCCACAACGCGCTTCCTATATATATATATATATATATATATATAATATATATTATATAATATAATATATATATATATATGTGTGTGTGTGTGTGTGTGTTTGTGTGTGTGTTGTGTGTGTGTTGTGGTGTGTGTGTGTGTGTAGATATACATAAGCACGGTAGAACTAGATCTAAGGGCCGATTTCAAATTCTGTAATATTCGGTTTGCGGTTTGCATCGTGCTACAATGAGATCTAGGAAAAGGGTAAAAAAGAAACACATAATTCAAAAGCAAAGAAATGTTTTTCGGAAAATCTGAGGGTCAGTGGTGAAAGATTCCTTATCATCTCATCATACACAGGTCGACGCTTGGTTTACGTAAGTCTTCAACACTGCATGCTCAAAATTCAGACTCTCTCCGTCCGTCTCCCCAAAAGACTTAGGTCAGACTCACTTCCCTCAATCTCTCTTTCACTCTTCGCTCTTGTTCTCGCTTGTTTTTCTGTCCAATGAGAAACAAAGGTCAATTATCAAACGTCCCTTTTATTCTGGCTATTTTCCGTTATTATTTTCACTTTCCATTCGTACCACGTCAACTCACCACTGATGTCGCACACTGACTTTCACGTCGCATTATTTTACATTTATCAGAGAAAGGGTCGAGTCTTTGGTATGTAGCTGATAGAAAAGGAAAGTGTAAAGACTTATATTTTAAACATCTTACCATAAAATTGGCTAAAACAGAATCTTTTTATAAACATATTCATTATTTTGCTGTATTTTTTAGATGAGGCTTCATGTGAAATTTTGATGTTTTGGACTGTTGATCTCATATAATAAATTTAATAAATGATTTTTTAATAATTAAGAATATTCATTTTATTATTTTTTACAGTCTTTCGTCTCCTGCCCGTGATTAAATGAAAATTTTCAAGTGAAAATTTTCAAGTGAAAATTTTCAAGTGAATATTTCGAAAATTTTCAAAGTGAAAAATAAATGCTGATTGAAATAGGAATGACTTCATTCTGTAATATGAATTTTGTTTAGAAACATTTGAATTAAAATATCCAAGATTTGATTAATGCTGGAATGGTTAATGCTGGAATTTTTATCTTACGTATTTCGATCTCACTTTTAGTTGAAAGCCAGCTTTTTCTTAAATTTAAATTTTCACATTATCCCCCCCCCAAAAAAAAACCTGACAACCATTCATACTTTTTTTTATATATATAAAGAAAAAATACAAAAATACAAAAATAAATAAAATAAAAAAATTATTTTCTTTTTCAAAAATCCGTTGCAGGCCTACCGTCAACGGGTTAATACTTATCCTGTTTGAAAAAGAGAATTTGTCTATTGTCGATTTTGAAATATAATTCTTTTTTCAAAAACTGTTTACATTAAGATATACATGACTGTTGCTGACCGAGAAACGTGTGGCGGATGTGCTATATTTGAAACTACCGCATAAACTTTTTTGCAACATCAATGTTTTCGTTTTGAAATCATATTCATTTTCGACTCCGCTTCTGGTAAGTCTGGAGTAAAACAAGCTCTGAAGATGATTTTTATAAATCGAAATATTGTTCAATATTAGCTATGAATATGATATAAAATATTTTCACTTTAACAGCATATTGGTGTGTTTCATATCCTTTTATCTATACTCATATATATATATATATATATATATATATTATATATATATATATTCATCATATAAGAACACGTTTCTGAGATATCTGAAATTTCTATTTAACAATATGCAATTTTTCTTCCATGCTTTGATAAAAACCCAGTTTAATTAAATTTTTCTATACTTATCATTTAACAGAATTTAAATCTAGCCAATATATTAGTCACATTTTTGCCAATAAGCCTGCTGACATTTATTGCTGCTTGATGTTGAGATCTTTTTATATATAAGGTGTGTGCTAGACCCTGCTCCTACTTATAGACTAGGCGAGATCATGTGATTTATTCCTTGGCCAATCACTGGCAGTACTCTGAGGCTGATACAATACTTAACCCACCCTACTGCGGCATTCTTGGACGACGGACATAGGATTAAATCACTGGACCATTACCAATACGCAGGATAGGACTTATACGCTTACCAAAGGATCACCAAAAGATTCCATGACATAGGACTTTCTTTAAGCCCTATTTCAACTGGCCAAGGATGGCACTTAAAAACTTTACACTAGGGGCACCCTGAATTATTGGTATTGAATATCAAATTTCAGAAATCATGCTTGACCTCAAGTTTATCATCTGATGATGATTATAGTCTAAGGTAAACAGGGAACACCCGAACACGGCCCAAGGATACAGGCACTCGAACGTTGTGTTTATGCAAATGCACAATACAGATGAGGACAACAGTCCAAAAACATCAAAATTAAACATATTCATATTTCTAAAAAGAAGCTTAGATAAATTGAGGTGCAGTTGGTGAAGATTATAGGATTTTTATTGTTTACTTTTAAATATTTAACAGAACTGTTTTGAAGTGATGGCAATGAATGGGTACACTATATCAGGGGTTCCCAACCTATGGCCACATGGCCAAAATAGGCCACAGCAAATTTCAGGTGGGCCAAGGAAATATTATAATTTATATGATTTCAGAGTATCCTTTTTATATACAAAATCCAATCATATATGTGGGACATTTATATTTTCTAGAAAGTAAGATGTCAACTAATTCATGGTAGGGAGAGTGGGGATAGCTTTACGCCCCCTGATACGCCCCTATATTATATTACATATATGTAGGAAAATTGCAAATAAAATATTGATAATAACTAGTCGTTAAATTGGAACTGAAAAGTAGATGTAGTTTAGATACTTGAGATAAAGTGTGTGCGTCAATATGGTTGTATCTTGATTGGATAAATATCTCATGTAAAATGGAAATATTTTTTCTATTTAATAATTTCATGGGCCACAAAAAAATGTTGGTATGAAAGTGGGCCATGAACTGAAAAAGGTTGGGAACCCCTGCCCTACACTATCAAGAGATCTAGATCAGTAACTTCACCATCAGATGAAGTTTAGTGTTCTACCAAGGTTACCCTTTTAAGGACGGGTCTTATCTCTCACAGATGGCCTTTCAGAGTATATATATATATATATTATATATATATATATATATATATATATCTATTATAATGGAGATTGTGTGTTTGACTGTCTGTAACCGAACCTAAATCACTATTCAAGTCACAATTCCCTTAGTTATTGACGTCACATTCAACATGAATTTATTTTTATTAAACCTCAATTAATGATAAAATTCTCATAGCTTATTAATACTGTTGGATTAATCTACGTTCTAATAACATACAAGTATATTTTATATATTCAAAAAATAGCGGTTTACAGTGGTGAATGACAAGGCTAATTTGCATATTGATATTAAGAATTTGATTTTAATAAATATATGCTTAGTATTATTTATTTCTAATTGTTTGATTTTCTCTCAACGAATCTGAGCAAAAATCTCGGGGATAAATATTAAACGAAATCCATAAACAAAACGAAAGAACTGAATTTTATTAAATAACTTCATAATCTAACTAAATAGATAAATTATGAAAAATGAAAGACGGGAGTGATGGAAAATGATGGAAGAGTTAGATTTAAAGCTGTTCTATTTTTCGATTATACCCCCTCAGTTTATCATTTTCTAAATAGTTTCTAATTTGATACAATATTTTATAACATCAAACCTTAATACTTGTACTTGAAGGGTGCATATATTTGCTAGTATATATAATCTAAAAATCAGAAGAAATCTTCCTTACGACATAGAAGTTTTTTAAAGTGTCCAAGTTTGCAGAGCTCAATATGTGCCCCTATTGTCAGAGTCACGGAGTATAAATAGATAAGTAAAATATATAACAGAAGATTTAGATTTTTAGCGTAATAGCCTATTTCAGGAAGCCTAGACCAAGTGTCTAGTGTCCCCAATCTGCATCGCATCTGATAATTGGGACACTAATACATTTGGTCTAGGCTTCCTGAAATAGGCTATTATGCCTAAAAATCTAAATCTTCTGTTTATATTTTTTACTTTTATATACATATATAAATATATAAAGATTTTTTTAAATCATTTTTTATAGTGAGTTAGAAGCATTAATTAAAATGTAATAATATATTTTTGAGGCGTAATAATGCACATTTATGTTTTAAAAACATATTTAATTTTTTTTTTTCTTTTTTTTTTTTTTGCTCCTTAATATTTTCAGGCTATGCCTATATTCAGAGGGTTGAAACATTTTTTAAAAAATTTTCATCTGTATTTGATAACTCAACTGTGATGTTAATCCGTTGAATGTTTAACGTAAATGCAAAATTTTGGCAAAGATGTAGAGTTATGCTCGGCAAATTCGGTTAGATTCGTGCGGCGTTCTTGTTTGCGGAGTTTTGAAAATCATTTCATATATAAATTTTTTAAATACTAAAATAATGAGGCCCTGCTCGGGATATTGAAATAAAGATTTTTTTAAATCATTTTTATAGTGAGTTAATTACAATATAAAAATGTAATAATAATTTTTTGAAGGCGAAATAATGCACATTTATGTAAAAAACATATTTAATTTTTTTTTTTTTTCTTTTTTTTTTTTTTGTTTGGTCCCTTAATATTTTCAGGCTATGCCATCTTCATAACATCCCGCGAAACAAGAACGCCGCACGGAATCTAACGGAATTTGCCGAGCATAACTCTACATCTTTGCCAAAAGTTTGCATTATACTACTAAACATTCAACGATTAACATCACAGTTGAGTTTTATCAAATACAGATGTAAATTTTAAAAAAAAATGTTTCAACCCTCTGAAGATGGGTATAGCCTGAAAATATTAAGGGACCAACAAAAAAAAAGAAAAAAAAGAAAAAATTAAATATGTTTAAACATAAATGTGCATTATTTCGCCTTCAAATATAATTTATTATATAGTATATATATATATATATATATTATATATATAATATATATATGTATGTATAATACTAATAGTTTTACTTACTAGCTCAACAGGGCAAGATTCTTGCTCTGATGATCAAGTAAGCGAAACTATTAGCTGGTATCTCTGACTCATTTGCATTAATATTACTATTTACATAATGTCCAATATCCACGCAGAGCGGTCAATAAATGTATTTGCTGGACTGTCCATTGAGACATCACTTATGAGTTCGTCCCCGCCTCTCCACCCTTGCCAGTTCAACTCACTCGGATGAGATAAAGACACACAATAAAAAACATAAACATTGTTAGAGTCCTAGAATGGACTCGTCGGCCCAAGTTCAAATCCTAGGCGATGCTGTTTGCATTTACAAGGTGCTAATACCCTTTGGAAAGGTCTGAAAACCATTTCTCCTCCAGCTATGGGCAAATAGCAGGATAGACTGTGCTGTAATCAGTCTAGGAGAATGAAAACTCTGAATTCCAAACTGTTAAACTTCGCTAATAAATTGACCTTGTGTCACATCTTGCTCGTACGGAGGGGTGGGTAAAATATATAAAAACCGAAATTAAGCTCTCACCCCTGACACACAGACAAACAAACACACAGACACAATGCAGATCAGAAATATACACCAGCTTCATTCACACAAAAACAAACACACTCACGAACAATGTAAACAAGAAACAATAAACAATCGCGTAGGTAAAATAGAAACAAAATAAAACAATCACAAACAATCACAAAAAAAACTATTGAGATGTGATATCAACCAGAGTCAACAAAGAGATGACATTGTGAAGAATAAAGACATCATCTTGTAACTGAGTAAGATATACGACATATATTGTATGTACTGTTTTTTTAATATTTTGAAAACAAACATACACGCATATATATATAATATATATATATATATATAATATAATATATATATTATAGCAAATATATGCACCCTCCGGTGCAAGTATTTAAGTTTAATGTAATAAAATATTATATCAAATTAGAAAGGCTAAGAACTAAATAAGAATGCAGATAAAAAGATTTGAACAGAGGGCAGGCATAATCGATAAATAGAACATCTGAAACTTACTCTTCCATCACTCTCGTCTTTCATTGTTATTTTTTCTAATTTAAGTATTTAGTTAAAAGAGGAAGTAAAGAATAAAATGACAGTTATTTTTTCTTGTTAATGGTTTCATTTAAGATTCATTGAAGAGACTTTTGCTTATATTCATAAAATAAAACCAAACAGTTAGAAATCAATAATACTAAGCACATATTTATTAAATCAAATTTTTAATATCAATAGCAAATTAGCCTTCCCGTTCACATTGTAAAGCGCTATTTGTTGTATATATAAATATAATTGCATATTATTAGTATGTAGATATGGTCAACAGTATTAATAATGTAAAATAATTTATTAATAATTGAGGTTAAAATAAAAATAAAATCATTGAGAAAGGGACATAATAACTAAGGGAATTGTGACTTGAGTAATAATATAGTTTCGGTTACAGACAGAAAAACACACAATCTCCATTATAATAAGATATATATATATGGGAGTAAATATGGAAAATAAATCCAACAATATAATGAAAATTTGAAAAAGCAATTGTTCCGAAAATGGGATGAATTTAATTATCGATGTTTAAACATTTCGGTTACATTGAACCTTCATCAGGATGTTTCTTGGGGTGAAGAAAATGATGGATGTTTTTATATATACAAATAAAACGCTGATCAAATACAGTTACATAACTAAAAAGATTTTCATCTCCTGTCATCTAAAAAACACCCATCATTTTCTTCACCTAAGTTATTTGATTAATATTAAACTAGGCCCTTTCGTCGGTGCTTTTCAAGTTTTACACTCGGAAATCAATAGTAAATTAAATAATTCAGGAATGATAATGGATATGGAATTAGGTTAGACAAAAGAGGAAGGCAAAAGAAAAAAAATAGTGTTATTATTATTGTTATTATTAACATTATTTCCAGTGTTTATTATTATTATTGTATAAATTGTTAATAACAGTAATAATAACAACAACAACAGTAATTAGAAGGAAATAAAAATAAACACAACCCTTCTATAAATAGAATAGCGGAATGGAACAATCCATTGTTGTATGGTTTAAGATTACCCTGAAGATGGCCCACGATAGGAAAGTACTTGAAAATTACCTATAGCAAATATATCAGCCAATTTTCGCCAGATATCATTAGAACAATCCGGTAATTTGAAAGGACAAAGGACAACATTTTCGTCAGGGCGGACTAATGTCGGTATCAGCCAGACCCTGAGGGAGTCTATCCCCTTTTCACTAGCGCTAGACCAAGGAGATTACTTTAGCATCTGAGATGGAGCATCAATCTTACCATCAGCTTCTCACTTCTACTGCACAGGTCCCAGTGCTACTCATACGCTGAGTTGGCGGGGCCTGTATCGAACCAGCAACCTTGTGATTACTAGCCGAACGCTCTACCGACTGAGCTATAAACGGCCAATGAGAATAGGCATGCAATTTAAGACGCGATCTGAACAATTTTCGATTCACCAGCCATGTTTTGAAGACGCCGGTTCGAACCCGGGTAAAGTTAGATGACCTCGCTGCATATTACAAATTTTCATCGCATTCGTCTCAGTTTACGGTGTCGCGTTCTGTCATTTTGAGCATAATACCATCCATCATCTTGGCCGTGTTTTGGTATGGGAGTCTGAAGCATTTCTGCAAGTAAGTCTCCGCGAGAGTAGCTGCTTGTGACGTAACATTTCATACTGACAACAGCTGGGCTGATTCCCAACGATGAAACGAATGACGAAATGACGTGAAAGGGTTAAAATGACGAATTTATGTGGATATTTTTATTGTTCACACAAACACAATATATATATATATATATATATATATATATATATTTATATATATTATATATATATATATATATAATATGAGAAGTAAATACAACAGCGATGTGTTTATGATATGGCTTTTTTTAGCCTACAATTTTGGGGAGAATGTGTGCTTAATTGAAGTCGTACCTAATTTTAAAAGTTAATTAATTAATAATTAATTAATTAATTAATTAGGCGTGCATACCTATTTAAATGTAAGGCTAAACAAATGTACATACAGAGATTGATTTTTCTCGATTTGTTTAGCCTTACATTTAAATAGGTATGCTCGCCTAATAATTAATTATTAATTAATTAACTTTCAAAATTAGATTCGACTTCAATTAAGCACATATTCCCCCCCCCAAAAAAAAATACACACACACACACACACACACACACCACACACATATAATATATATATATATATATGACTCATTCAAAAACATACTTCACCTTTTGAACAACAAAAAATCTTCTCATCTTCTTTTTATCATATTGTCCTGAAGAAAGGCTTTATATAAACCGAAGGTTTTAGCGTCGACATTTTTTCTATTTCTATATATATATTTGCCCCACTAAAATAATAGTTTCTACTTACCCCTAAAAACATGAAACAGCAAGTCTCTTTATATTTCCTAACATATTTTAATAACTCACTTTATTTTTGTNATATATATAAATATAAATATATATATTCATCAAAAAGATTACAACCCCGATTTTCATAGCAGTAGCATAAGTAGTTAATCCCAAAGGAATCAATATATCTCGTAAAAATGAAGCATTAATAGTTGTTAGACATTTATTTCTCTCTACAGGGTTCGGTGTTCAAAAGTACACCTTCCTCAGGAGAACTAAAGACATTTAATGTAGCTAATATGATATATACTCGCCTGGGTTAAGATTCACTTCATCTATGTCTCCTAAAATATAACTTTTGTCTCTAAAACTAAACTTTTTTTTCAAATTAATAAATATTTTACCATATCATGCGAACAAGCCACACGTTATACAAACGGTGAAAGCCACTCTTATTTTTTTAACTTCTGAGGATTGCCTAATACGCTAGAAAAATTTCAGTAACGGTAATTAGTATAAGTATGTATATATATATATATTATATTATTATATATATTTATATATAATATAATATATGTGCTTAATTGGAGTCGTACCTATTTTTGAAAAAATTAATTAATAATTGAATTAGGCGGAATACCTATTAAATGGTATGGCTAAACAAATCGAGAAAAATCAATCTCTCTGTATGTACATTTCGGCCTATTAGGCCTCATCAGCAGAGCTATAGATCGGAGACCGCCCTGTGCGTGATTTGAAACCGGACATTATTAATTAATTAATTTTCAAAATTAGGTACGACTCCAATTAAGGCACTTTATTCTCCCAAAATTATCGGCAAAAAGCCATTCAAAACAAACCGTGTTTACAACTTAATCATATCGTCGTGTAAATAAAAGTCACTAGAAGTGGAATATTAACTACTCTAAACAAATCATAAAATCTAAGAAGTCCGTTTAGTGTAGAGGTTAGGGGATCGGCCTTCTTGGCAGTCCGGTTTTCAAATCACGCACAGGACGGTCTTCCAAATCTATAGCTCTGCTGATGAGGCCTAATAGGCCGGAATGTACATACAGAGATTTGATTTTTTCGGGAGTTTTAGCCGTAATTTAATAGTATTCCTGCCTAATTCATTATAATTTCAAAATTATGTACGACTCCAATTAAGCACTTATTTTTCCAAAATATTCTGGCAAATAGCCATTCAAAAACACCGTGTTACAACATATATTAGTATATAATATATATATATATATATATATATAGAGAGAGAGAGAGAGAGAGAGTGTGAGGTATCCAACACTTGGTAGTAAGGGATGATTCTATGTGTGATTTCTAAGATACACTGTATTATTATTGTATGATCCAGTATGTATAAAATACAATATTTAAATCACTACAGAGAGCTCAATGTATAATAATCTTTTTAGATTATATACAGAGCAATATTTATCTTTGAAAGGAAGGAAAAACTCAACACCGTTATTCAATAATAAATTTATTTCGACCAATAAAGGCCCCAATTTTGGTCGAAATAAATTTATCATGGAATAACGGTGTTGAGATTATCCTTCCTTTCAAAGATATATATATATATATATATATATATATATATATCCACAAACGCGTGTTTCAGCTTATCAAGTCTCTTCAGTGTGGCTAGACATTTTGTGAGCTACCTACAGCCAGAATAGAAACCCGAACAATTCAGCATCAGGCAGACAGCTTATCAGCTCTGCTATCGTCACCCACATAATTCGAAGGAGATTTTAACTGTTTTAATACACACATTTTTGATACCTTTTGACACACCTTGTATTCTGAAAAAATAACGTTCCATTCATTGTTCATTTCTAACTTGGGTAAATACAGCTTCAGTCTCGATACTTTTATGACACAACTATATATATATATATATATATATATATATATATATTATATATATATATATATAATATATATATATCCTCCTTTTCTTTTCTTCCTCTTTTCTTTCTTCCTCTTTTCTTTCTTCCTCTTTCCTTCTGTCTTTCTTTCTCATTCCTTTATCCTCTTTTCTTTCCCCGTCTTTATTTATTATTTATTTATTTATTTCTTCCTCTTTTTTTCATACTTTTTATTTCCTTATCTGTCCTTTCTTTCTTTCCTCTCCTTTTCTTTTTCTTTTCTTACTCTTTTCTTTCCTTCACTTCTTTCTTTTTTCTTCCTCTTTTATTCCTTCTCTTCCTTCCTTCCTTTCTTTCTTTCTTTTCTTTTCTCCTCTTTTCTTCCTTCACTTTCTTTCTTTCTTTCTTTCTTCTCCTCCTCTCTCTCCTCTTTTCATTTTCTTCTTTTCCTTTTCCTTCATCCTCTTTTCCTCCCTTCTTTCCTTCTGTCCATATTCTTTCTTTCTTTTTTCTTACGCTTGTCATTCCTCTTCTTCGGCTTTGTTTTCTTTCCATTCACTTTGTTCTTTATCTAATTCTACCACCCTCCTCTTTCCTTTCTTTTTTTTCCCTTTCTTTCTTTCTTTCTTTCTTTCTTTCTTTTCTCTTCTTTTCTTTTCTTTTCTTTATGCCTGTACTCAGTTTCTGTTCGATTACTTATATAAATTTAGACACATGTTAGTGCGTTCACAGCTGCCCGTTTTCAACGTGATATTCTACATGAACATCTAAGAGAGAGAGAGAGAGAGAGAGAGAGAGAGAGAGAGAGAGAGCCAGCCAATAATACACAAACAATTGCACATCTAACACACAAAACTCGCACAGTTCATACACCAATGCTTTCGACGTTAAGTGGAAATAAAAACCCGACCAGTGAAATCTGATGAATCGTTCATTTCGTCTTTCCAAAAATTCTTTTGTTGGCTTTTATTCCCCCTCTCTCTCTCTCTCTCTCTATTTCTCTCTCTTTCTCTCTCTTGATCAAGTGCCCATTGCGTTCTCATCTTTGATCCAGCCATTGTATTATCCCTCAACGAAAAAAAAACAAAAAAAAAACAAACCTTCCTGACTATCACGTGACCCGGTGGTCATCAAAACGAGGCCGAACAAGGCGAAAGATCAAAACGGCTTTTTTTGATTCATTGGATTTATTATTATTATTATTATTATTATTATTATTATTATTATTATTATTATTATTATTAACTTACTTACTTAATTATTTAATATTTATTTTAAAACTTTTTAGTTCACTTGTTACTTAAAATTGGGCAAGAGAAAAAATAATTTAAAAAATTGATAACAAATTTCGCAAATAATATTTCCTATTTAAAGTAATAATATAATTTTTAAATCAATTTCATAGTTTATATATTTTATCTATTTAAATTTAAATGATGCATATGTTATTTATTTAGATTCTTATCATTACAATGGAAAGGATTCAAGGAAAAGCTTTTATTTATCGTATTATTGTGAACTAGCAGCGGCTACCCGGCGTCGCCTGGGTAGAGGGGGATTTTTTAATGTTAGTTCCGCAGATACATTATTACTGAATCATGTGTGTGGGAGAGAAAGAGAGAGAAGAGAGAGAGAGAGGAGAGAGAGAGAGGGGGTAGGTAGGTAGGTAGGTAGTCTTTTTCTATTATTGGAGAATTGAAAATGAAGTGCTCTCGATTACGTGTGTAAGACCTGCATTTATTTATTCACTGACAGCTGTTACCCGGCGTCACCTGGGTAGAGGGGGCTTTTTTAAGTTAGTCCTGCAGATCCATTATTACTGAATCGTGAGTTGAATCCTCGTGGGATGCCCCATTTAAATCCCTATGTAAAAAAAAAGACCTTGCATTGATCCAACTACTCTGAAAAGAAATGATAATGTCTACTATCAGAAATATTAAATTTTAAAAAAAATCCATGCTGTTATCATTTCAATTTTATTTTTTAATTATCTTCAGGAATACAAATCAAATCTCTATTATTTTTGCTCAAAAACCAAGACCCTGGTGTTATTTAATGTGTATATGTATATTTACTTTGTCGTTAAATGTTTTATTTCCGAAGTTCCCTCCGGACATACAGATTCACACAACTGCCCTTTATATATGTATAAATTGTTCTTACGTATTGAGTATTTGAGTAATGTGACGTAAGCAGTGAAGTAGTTACAGTTACAAACAAATAGATACCAAATCCCCATTATTATTATTATTATTATTATTATTATTATTATTATTATTATTTCCTGACTTACGTTTTTTGCTCATAAACAAAATAGAATAATAAATAAAAGAAAGAAAAAAAAAACCTTGCGAGGGAAAAAAGAAAGAAATGGGGGTGATGTGGGAGGGTGGCGGGGTGACGAGTCGAAAAATGGTTTCCAATACAAAAGAGCGTCGTGTGCGGCGAAGTGTTTTACCTGTGTAGCAAAAGGCGAGCTGTAATCTGTCCGACTGATTTGCAACGAGAATTGGGGAGGTGGGTGTGGTGTGGTGGGGGTAGGGAGAAGAGAGAAAGAAAATCGAGAAAAAAGAAGGGGAAGGAAGGAAGGAAGGAAGGAAGAAGGAAAGAGATTTATGAACGAGAAACATAAAAGACGAAATTAAGGATATTGGAACTAAGAGGAACTGAAAAAATGGTTTATTTGAGATGGGAAATGAAAGGAGAAAAAGAATGAAGAGGTTGATGAGATTAAAGAGAAGGAAACGGAAGAATGTTAAGAGGAAAATGAAGGAATAGAAATCAATAAAGAAGAAGAAGAAGAAGAAGAAGAAGAAGAAGAAGAAGAAGAAGAAGAAGAAGAAGAAGAAG
>CM042169.1:2610345-2625345 GCA_023376005.1 Doryteuthis pealeii
ACATATATAATCTATACATATATAAAGGGCAGTTGTGTGTATATGTATTTCCGGAGGAAACTTCGAAAATAAAACAATTAACGATAAAGTAAATATATATATTTGTTTAGTTTTGTTTTACGGCATATCAACCTCAGTGGGTTATTTAATACCGATAAAGTTTTGAAATAAAGTTATTTTTAATGGATAATCAAATTTTGTTTATAAACCCCTGTTTTTCTGTTTAACCCCTTAGATGAGACCCTAACAGGTAATACCACTTCGGGTAGAGTGGACCAGGGAGCACTGGTGATGGGGGGGGGGTGCTCCAGATTCCTCAAACCTCACCATCAGATAGAGTTTAACGTCATTCCCAGGACATGTAGACCCTCAGCCACCGCATTCTTGCACCCACATGCTAAAAAGGGTTGGGGCTTGCCATAAGGGCAATATGGTTGGGGCAATCATATAGTTGCTAGGGCTTGACATGACAAGTCGATTGGTTGGAGGGTTCCTCTCCGATCGCCCATCTAGCCCAAGATAGGGCCAAAGTGGAGTTTTGCAAGTCATGGACTGCTCATACACCTGGTTTCTATCCTTAAGCATCACGGGTCGCCATTTGGGGGAGTCTTACGCCTCTGCAGAGGTGGGGTCGGTGCATTCTAACACCCCAGACGACAAGGCGGTATACAAATTTTGATTTTTAAATATCTTCCCAAATATGAAAAAAATATTCATTATTTTTGCACAAAAAGCAAGCTCTGGTGATATCTAATGTGTATATATACTTACTTTGTCGTTAATTATTGCATTTTCGTTGTGTCCTCCGAACGTCTATACATATATATTATATATGTATAAAAGGTCATGTTTGCGGTAATTTCACAAATGAGAGCCTCATGTGCCGTTTTTTGTTGTATTAATATATCACTAACAAGACCTGTGAATATAGAACAGTATGCTAATTTAATTATTACGTTTGATATGGTTACTCTTGATTTAACTCTCTATCACTCTTTTTTTTTTCTTCCCTTTTTTCTTCATTTCATTATGTTTGATTAGCGTTAACGCTTCCACGCACTCTAACCCTCTATCTATCTTTCCCAACTCTCTTTCTTTCTTATAATATTTTTCTGTGTGCCATGTCCTTTTTCTTCCCTTTCCTTTTTTTATAATAAAAACAGAATTGATCCATTATTTAACTGATGTTACAACCCTCAAAAGAAAGAAGAATTCAGTGAATAAGCAATGCCAGATTTACATTTTGCATTCATCTGGGAATATTTGGACATTCTCATTTTTAACCAAAGGGTGTTGCAAGATAATAACGGTCGTGTTTGGTAGGAACATCAGTATTATTATATAGATCTGTTGAAATTTTTCTGACATAAGGTGTCTACCAGATGGCCACTTGTACTTATAGACTCGCCGACTACCATGTGACCAACTTCTTGTCCAATCACTGGCAGTGCTCTGCTGCTGATATTAGTATTTATACTGGCCTTTTCTGGTCATACCTAATCATTACTACTTGGATCTTCTTGGACGACGGACCATAGGATTCTATATCACTTGCCAAAGGATTCTATAACTCAGAACTTACTTACTTATTTACTTTAAGTTCTTTACAACTGGCCAAGGATGGCGGCCAGATACTTAACAATATCATTAATGGTTGGTTGGTTTATTGATTTTAACGGCATATCATTCCGTCTGGGTTTATGTCATGCCTAACGGTCAGGAAGTATTATATATTGTGCATTTATATTTATACTATTTAGTAATTGGTTTTAACAATGTGTTAGTACCATTGAGTTCATGTTAATATTCTATGGTATTACATTATTTCCCTCAGAAAGGACAGAATGTCCTCCATGTTGACATTTTCAAACAGATCTTTCATATTGTTTGCATGAAAATAACGGTTTCTGATGTGAGCAAAAAACCTACATTCCATAAATAATTGTTTAACAGTCAAAGGTATTTGACATGATCGGGTATTTGACAGATATCCTTAAGATATACTAGCTTATAACCCACCTTCACTGTCTCTTTGCGTGAACAAAAGTCTCTCTAATCTATGGCATTTTTGTTGTATATATAATATATATATATATATATATATATATATATATATATATATAATATATATATATAGTGATAATAATGGCTGTCAACTCGTGTTCTAGTAAGACCATTTCCTGTTTTGTTTTTTTGTTTTTTTTTTGTTCTTGTTTTTATTTTTATCATCACAGTTGGGTACCAGTAGCATTTGACACTCTATCCTTGTGTTTTCTCAGATGACTGACCAGGCCACATAAACCACATGTTGGAACTTCTGAAATATAGATAGATAGATCGATCTAAACAGACAGATATATATACAGATATAGATAGATAGACAGATAGATAGGAACAGACTGAGATAGATAGATAGATAGATAGATCTCTAAATAGAGTGAGAGGTAGATAGATAGATAGGAACAGACAGAGATAGACAGACAGATACATAGATAGATAGATAGATAGATAGATCTCTAAGTAGAGTGAGCGATAGATAGATCTCTAAATAGAGTGAGAGATAGATAGATAGATAGATAGATAGATAGGAACAGACTGAGATAGATAGATAGATAGATAGATAGATAGATAGATAGATAGATCTCTAAATAGACTGAGATATAAATGTATATACGCATTAAATATCACCAGGGATTGGTTTTTGAGCAAAAAAAAAATTTGATTTATATTTATGAAGATAATTAAAAAATAAAATTTAAATGATAACAGGATGGATTTTTGTTTTTCATTTAATATTTTAGATAGTAGACATTAACATTTCTTTTCAGAGTAGCTGGATCAATGCAAGGTGTATTTTTTTTTACATAGGGATTTAAATGGGGCATCCCACGAGGATTCAACTCACGATTCAGTAATAATGAATCCACGGGACTAACTTAAAAAAATCCCCCTCTACCCAGGCGATGCCGGGTAGCCGCTTCTAATATAGAATAAAGTAATTTCCCGGAAGACACTTTATAGGTTATCGTTTTAGGAATTTCGAAGCGCAGTAGAGTCTTTTGATTGAAGTGGGATTTTTCTTGCAGATCATCGGCTTCGTTCACGATGGAATGTTAATGGATTCCAAACATTGCAGAGTTGGATTCACAGGTATGGCGATGCTCAAAACTACAGGTGAGAAGAAAAACAATCAGTTTTTAAGTAATTAATCCTCAGCATTTTCTTGAGGAATATGATTTTATCAGTTTCTTTTAGTTTTTATTAGTTCAGACATTTTTATACAATTAGTTTGCTTATGGCACATCAACACTTAATGGGTTGTTTAATGCCGAAATTTCATTAATTTGGTTTGATTTGATTTGATAAATTTGTTTAAGGGCACACAATCTCCTCATGGGTTATTTGATACCAAAATGGCACATCAACACTTTATGGGTTGTTTAACGCCGAAATTTGATAAATTAAATTTTTTTGAAATTTAATAGAATATTTTCCTCTTATTCTCTCTTACTCCTGTATTCTGCCTTTCTCACTGGTGTTCCTAAAAAAATTTAGTCCGGTCATTGACATCATGAAATGACATTTCCTAAAGCAGGAATCAGATATTTTTGTTTTAAAGTTGCACGGAGCTGATCTCGATGTTTCAATTGAATATATATATATGTATATATATATTCAATTGAAACATCGAGATCAGCTCCGTGCAACTTTAAAACAAAAATATCTGATTCCCGCTTTAGGAAATGTCATCTGTCAGTGTGGCTTCATAGCTCGCAGTAAGGCTGGGCTGTTACCACATTCGAGAAAACACAAAATGTCTTTTTTATAGCATGCACAACTCTTTGGTAATAAATACTATCTAATATATGTTTTATAAGTTTCTGCTTGAACAAATACAAACTGTTTTTTTAAATTTTTTTTTTTAATAACATTTTATTGGCAATAGTGGGTAATTTTCACCTTTAGTTGGCTAAATTCCTAGCATAAAATTGTGCGTGCGCATTATCTGAAATGAACTTAATTTTATTAAGAACGCATTTTATGATATTTTTGTGTTAAAGCATGCAGTTGTATTGTTTCGAAAAGTTTTTAAGATGTGTGTATTTCGTACGGACACATTCTAAATGGCTACCGGCTTGTTTTAAAGTGAAAGTCGGTTGGCTAAATTCCTAGCATAAAATGATCTGAAATGAACTTAATTGTTATTAAGAACACATTTTCTGATATTTTTGTGTTAAAGTATGCAATTGTATTGTTTTCAAAAGAGTTTCTAAGATTTGTTTATTTCATACTGAGACTTTCAAAATAACTACCGGCTTGTTTCAAAGTGAAAAACAAGGGAGGTTATTTTAATTGCTTATTTGCTAGAAATTTAGCCTACTAAAGGTGAAAATTACCCGATAGTGTATAAGAATACACCGTGGAATTTCCACAAGATCAGCTTTTTAACAAAAATGACAAAACTGAATCTTATTGTCCTCATATTCATTGTTATCTGTACAATGTTTTGGCCGATATGCCCTCCGGCCTTCTTCAGGTATTTCTTGTCGGACTCGGGAATCTTCTCAGACTCGGGAACCTTCTTTCTGGACTCGGAAACCTTCTGGTCGTAATCGGGAGCCATCACGAAACTTTGAAACCGACCCGTTATTCAATCCACGGGGGTATCCTGTTCTCATTCCGCTAACCATAGGTGCGGAAGAGGCGTTAAGCTGTGTTAATTATTATTCTATGTTACTGCTGCCCTTGATCAGGATTGAACCTGCAATCTAGAGATAACTGTTATTTAGAACTGTCTTAACCTAACTCCTTTATCCACTAGGCCATGTGTCCAATTGGACAAATGGAGGGTATATCGGCTGAAACATTGTACAGATAACAATAAAGATGAGGACAATAGTCCGAAGAACGCAGATAATAGTAATCATTAAGCCTCATCTCAAACATTCAAAGAAATAGTACCTAATATCTGTTTTATAAGGTTCTGCTTCAACAAATACAAAATCTATTTTTTTTTTTTGTTAATAACATTTTATGGAGTACACTTAATTATGGGCGATAGTGTATAAGAATATACCGTGGAATTTCCACTAGATCAGCTTGTTAACATAAATGACAAGGCTGAATCTTAAAAAAGAGAAGAAGAGAAATAATGGGCAAATTAACACTATTACGTTTATTTCTCTTACAACCATTAAAAATCAGATGAAAGGAAATAATGTGTTTTGCCAGTCCACAGAGTCGAGAGAAGCTTGCTCACTTGTCATGTAAATCAGCGTTAGTTATCTAGTTACATCTTTTCTCTTTTACCTGGTCTCCAGCGGCAAAAGAGGATGTGCAAAAAAGATGTGCAAAAAGCAAAGGCACAACTGCTTTGCCACCAAGCAGATATCAGAAGATGACGTTGGCGACATTTGAAACTTGAACAGCTTAAAAAAGATGTTGATGTTAACGAGGTTAGAATAGCGTTGATCTCATTCACACTTCCCTAACACAGCTTCTTCCCAGTTTCTGTCATACGCACATTAACACATCTATATATCTATCTATCTATCTATCTTGTGTTCTCTACTGAGGCAACGTCGTTTCCGATGGTTGGGTCATGTACGTCGGATGGATGATGGACGAATCCCGAAAGACATCCTCTATGGAGAGCTAACATCTGGTAAAAAACAGATTGGTCGCCCCCTCCTGCGATTCAATGATGTATGTAAAAATGATCTCAGGTGCTTTGGCATTGCCCAATCCAGCTGGAAAATTTGGCTCAGGACCGCCCTCGGTGGCTGCAGAATCTCCGTAGAGGACTGTTTATGTCTGAAGTCACGCTGACGCAACACCATGAAGCTAAGAGGCCCAGAAGAAAGCAGCGGCAACAAACTTCCGGCACATCAACATCTTCAGGGACAGTCTTCAAATGCGACATCTGTGGTCGAGAATGATTTTCAAACATCGGACTTCACAGTCACAGGAGGCGCTGCAACTTCAGGGACACAAAACACTTTATTATAGTCTTCCGAGACTGTAAATGTCCAATAGAGTCGTCGACCCGAGTTCAATTCCTGGACGAAGCTGTTTGTATTCCACATAGCGCTAATACCCTTGGGAAAGGTATGACTCCAATTCTCTCTCCAGCTATGGTAAATAGCTGGGCAGACTGGGCTCTTTAACCGTAATTAAAGCAGTCTAGTAGAAGGAACACTCTGATTTAAACTGTTAAACTCTCTAAAAATTGACCTTGTGTTGCATCATGCTCGTGCAAAGGGGTTGGTAAATTAATATATATATATATTGGTCACCCATTCTGCTCGTAGATAATTGAGAGTTAGAAGCGAATAAACTTTCTTAAATCATTTTGTTAGCTTTGAACTTTAAGTTACGGGTTGCAGGTTGTGCAATTTAACATAGAAATACATTTCAAATTCTCCCGTCTCTCTCTCTCTCTCTCTCTCTCTCTCTCTCTCTCTCTCCAGAGAAACTAACAATATATAACGAGGGGTAGTCAAGAAATACATAGAGGGAAGAAAGAGATAGACACAGATTAAAGTAAGAGATTGGTCGGTTTTGTACTTAATTGCAAATTACGACCAATTAGAACCAATTAAAACATAATGTTTTCAAACATAATTCAATCCTAAAAGTAAGGAATAATTTAGTATAATCTTCGTGTCATTAAACTAAACAGTAAAAAAGCCTTTAGGAAGCAAATGTTGATTAACTCAACTTTAGTATAATAATAATTATATATATATATATATATATATATATATATATATATTGAGAGAGAGGAGAGAGCAGAGAGAGAGAGAGAGAGAGAGAGAGAGAGAGAGAGAGAGAGAGAGAGGGGGGGCGGTGGATTACAGGAATCCCCCGGTGTATGGTTCTAAATATTAGAATATGAAATATAAGGGAACTGTGTATACTTCAGTGATTAAATGATACATGTAGGAAAATAAACTGGGCTTATCGAAGCTGAAGGAAACATCATCGGTATAAAATAACCTAACAAAGTTTGATATACCGCAAGATTTCAAAAAATAAATAAATAAACCTCGTATTTGACATAAGCTCCGAAATATCAGTGGGATGGTGAGGATCGAAACCCGCTTCTAATATAGAAGACCAGATTGCTTACCTTGACATCACTAAGAGATTCCTTCTTTTTTCTCTTTCAAGCATTCCCCTCTCTCTCTCAAATATATATATATATATATATATATATATATATATTAGAAGTGGCTACCCAGCGTCACCTGGGTAGAAGGGTAGCAAAAAATTAGTCTCGCAGATCCATTATTACAGAATCACGAGTTGGACCCTCGCAGGATGCCCCATTAAAATCCCTATGTAAAAACGACAACAAAAAAAGACCATGCGTTGATTGAGCACTATGAAAAGAAAAATTAATGTCTACTATTTAAAATCTTAAATGCAAAAGAAATTCTATGATCTTGTCATTTAGATTCTATTTTTAAATTTTCTTCACAAATATAAACCAAACCTTCATTATTTTTGCTTAAAAAACAAGCCCTGGTGATATTTAATGTGTATATATACTTACTATGTCATTATTTGTTTTATTTTCGTAGTTTCATCCGGACATACACATACACACAACTGCCTTTTATATATATATATATATATATATATATATATATATATATATATATATATATATATGGAAGTAAGATGAGGAAATTAATCCGAGAGTATGTGGAGAACATTTTTAAAGAAAACAAACACAGGATGTCATGAACAATGGATACTTAAGTATTTCGTTATTTGTTTTTTTTACAATAAAACCTTCGTCAGGACATTGAAAATTTGTATGATTAAAAGATGACAGATCTTCAGTGTATGTTGAATGTGTGATAAAAGGCTTTCGTCTACAAACGCCACGTAAATAACGGTAAATAACCTTTTATCACACATTCAATGTACACTGAAGATCTTTCATCTGTAAAAAAAAAAAAATTCAATGTCCTGAAGAAGGTTTCAATTTTAAAAAATCCGAAATACTTAAGTATCGACATAAAGAGTTTCCAGTGTTCATGACATCCTGTGTTTGTTTTCTTTAAAAAAAAATTTCTCCACACACACACACACACACACACATATATATATATATATATATATATATGTGTGTGTGTGTGTGTGTGTGTGTGTGTGTGTATATTATTTATACATTAAAGTATTAGAGAATTGAAAATAAAGTGCTCAATTACGGGTGTAAGAGCAGTATCTATCTATTCCTTATAGTGCACAATACATTTAAGGTGCAATTGTTACCATTGGTTTCCAAGCAGCCTGTTAGCCAATTATCACCAAGAAATGTTAAGAAATGCAGCCAATGTCAATTCATTTGTATATGTTGTCTTGATGAAAAGTGGCTAACCTGCTGCTTGGAAACCAATAGTAACAATTGCACTGTATTGTATTGTGCACTAAAATGAATTAATAAATACATCTCATAAACCTGTAATCGAGCACATTACTTTCAATTCTCCAATACTAAAAAAAGACTACCAATATATATATATATATATATATATATATATATATATATATATATATATATATCAGATGTATATGATATGTCTGTAGATGTTTTCTAGAGTCTATTACTTTTGCAGGTCATTCGAGATTATGAAATATTTGCCGATGAGGCGAGAAGTTTTGTATTTATTTACTTTTTTTTTTTGACAGCACACACCGTCATCTCCCAATTCCCTCCCTCTGGTGGTAGCAGCTGGAACCAGCTTCAAAGGGCGTGAAACTCTCCTCTCGCAAGCAGGCAATTTCGCTAGGGAATCTTGTCTTTTTTTAAAATTGCGTTTTTTTTGCTTTGTTTGTTTGTTGTGTGAGATACAAGGTGTGGTGAATATGCATTTAAAAGTCAAGGCAAAGATTTTATGATCGATGTTCTATCAAGAGGAAGATGCTGTCAACCCCTCCCCCATGACTGTTAAAAAAATGTCGCAACTGAATACGCTTCCCAAATAAAAGAGAAGAAAAAAAAACCAGACAGGTGTATCTCGTTTTTAGTTTAGGCATTTTGCTTGATAGTGACAATCTGAGCTTATATCTATAGGTAAGTTTTTTAAAAAAAAATAACCATCTGCGATATATATATATATATATATATTAAGAATGGAAAGGAGTAACCTACTCGAGTTTCATCGATTGATTCTTCAGGGTTACTTTAAATTAATCGAGTTTTCGATTAATCTTAAGTGTTATAAACATGCCCGTTGGAAATTCCAACGGTCATTTATAACACTTAAGATTAATCGAAAAACTCGATTAATTTAAAGTAACCCTGAAGAATCAATCGATGAAACTCGAGTAGGTTACTCCTTTCCATTCTTAAAATAAATTATGCTCTACATTGTATTGAGCACTTTGTATTTGTTTTTCTCAACCTTAACCTCTGGATATTGTGCGCTTCCAACAATCGTTCTTATACCCACCGGTAAGTTAATACTTATACATATACATATATATATATATATATATATATATATATATATATATATATATATATGATGAGAAAGGTGTTATAGGCATTTTAAAATGTCAGTACAGCATTGGAAATTAATTTTGTTTAAGGATGGTTTGTATTGTTTTATGTATAAAGCTTCTAGTATTTGGAGTTTTTGCTTATTTTTTTCTTTGTACAGAATGTGTGTATTCTCCGTTAGAATATTTCAGTAATTAGAGCCGGGCATGAATGTAAATTTAGGTTTAGTGAAATATATATTATTGTTATACTTTTTGAAGGCAATTATAATGCGTACATCGTCAAAAATTCGATAATTATTGAAAATAATCATGACAAGTAAACTCGGCAAATAACGAAAGGACGTGGAACACCGTACAAGTTGAAACTTAATAAAGTTGAAACAGCTGTCCGGTGTTCCACGTCGCTCTCGTTATTTGCCGAGTTTACTGTCATGGTTATTTTCAATAATTATCAAATTTTATACGATATACGCATTGTAATTGCCTTAAAAAATATAAACAATAATATACTTTACTTAACAATGCTTCAAAAAGCAAATTTTCAAATTATATATATATATATATATATATATATATATATATAATATATATATATATATATATGAGTTGAGAATGGAAGCGAATCCGACAGTATGTTGAAAAGGAAAAATAAAGGAAAGAAAATGCTGAATGGATAAAATAGATTTTATTTTGTTTTATTTTACTGACACGTGTTTCGGCCAAGCAGTGTTATTCATGTACAAGTAATCTATATTAAATACAAAATAATATACAAAACCTTCTTTTGCGAACTCGGAAACTTTCTTGTCGTAATCGGGAGCCATCACAGAACTTTTGAACGCTAACCTTTATTTAGTCCACGGGGATATCTGCTTTCTCATCCGCAACCATAGCTGCGATGGGAGTTGTGTTAATTATTTAAGTTCCTGAGTTCGAAAAGAAGGTTCCGAGTCCGAAAAGAAATACCTGAAGAAAGCCGGAGGGCATATCGGCCGAAACGTTGTACAAATAACAATGAGATGGGGACAATAGTCCGAATAACACGGATAATACTAATCATCAAGCCCTCATCTCAAACATTCAGAGAAATAAAATATACAAAAATATTTTGATTTTAAAATAATAACAGATAGAGTACATATTTTGAGTACACATATACTCTACTTTTTTGAAAAGAGAAGAATTCTATTTTTGAATTTGAAGTATTTCTTTTCTTTCAAAAACTGTTACACTGAAGGAACTCGATGTAGCGAAATGTACTTGACGTTAGAGAAGAAAAAACAGACAAGTGTATCTCTTTTTGAGTTTAGGCCTTTTGCTTGATTGTGACAATCTAGGCTTATATATCTATTGGTAAGTTTTAAAAATTAACCATCTCCGAATATATATATATATATATATATATATAATATTGTTAAAAAATGTTTTATTTTTTTTTGTTTTTGTTTGAATTATTTTTAAAATTCTACTTTTTGTTTTTGAGAATTACAATTCAAAAGTAAATTGATCCCCATCTGATGAGACTGAATTTATTATGGAATTACGGTGTTTAGTTCTTCCATCCTTTCTTATGATATATATATATATATATATATTATTATATATATATATATATAATTATGAAGGTTGTTAAGAGAGGAGAACCTGACAATCAGAATTCGTAAAGCCAGGTGTAGTGAGTCCATAATTTTGGCGAGGGTCTGTAATTGGAATATAAAAAGATACGAGAAACGATTTTTGAATGCAATTCTCTGCTTCTCCCGCCATTTTACGAGAAGATTCTTGGCAAATGTTTAGCGAAATCCAACTTTTAGTGAAGAAGTAGGGATATTTAATTATTTAGATAACAATCAGGTGCGGCTAAAAGTGATTGGTGGTTGGCCAACTGGGTGTTTCGGTAGAGAGAAAACAACAAAAACAGGAAAGGAAAGGAAACGAAATAGAAGAAGAAGAAGAAGAAAGAAGAAGAAGAAGAAGAAGAAGAAGAAGAAAAGAAGAAGAAGAGAAGAGGGAGAAGAAGAAGGAGGAAGAAGAGAAGAAGAAGAAGAAGAAGAAGGAACGAAGAAGAAGAAGAAGAAGAAGAAGAAGAAGATTTAAAAATAAGAATAAGAACACAAGTAGTAGAAGGAAATGGATAATAATAAAATAATAATAATAATAATAATAATAATTAATAATAATAATTGACAAATATCTGGACCTTGCAGAAGAACTGAAAAAGTTATGGAATATGAAAGTGAAAGTTATACCAATTGTAGTTGGTGCACTTGAACAGTCCAAAAAGGATTAGAAAAGGTTTGGAAAGTTTGGATATCAGAGGAATGATTGAAACCATACAGAACACTCCATTGCTGCAATCTGCCAGAATACTCAGAAGAGCCTTGGAGACCTGAGGAGACTTGCTGTCACTCAGATCAGTGAAAGACCATCAGCTAACACTGATGTGAAAACTCAAAGGAAATAATAATAATAATAATAAAAGAAGAAGAAAGAAGAAGAAGATGGAGAAGAAGATGGAGAAGAAGAAAAAGGAACGAAAAGGAGGAGAAAAGAAGAAGAAGAAGAAGAAGAAGAATTGAAAGAAAAAGAAGAGAATTGAAGAAGAAGAAGAATTGAAAAAGAAGAAGAAGAAGAAGAAGAAAGAAGAAGAAAGAAAGAAGATAAAAAAATGAAGAATTAGAAGAAAAAAACTGTTTGGAAGGAGGCGCTTGAAAGCCCTTAACAAGGTTGTAAGATGTGAAAAACGTAAGATTAATTTTATTCCAGCCATTACACATACACGTATTTATTATATATATATATATATATATATATAATATTATATATTTACCTCCGACTACCAATTCCTACGTATTGCTCGTTTTTTAAAGAGGAGACACCTGAAACATTCCATGGGTTTCACACCTGAGAAGATGGATCGAAACCTGACTGAATTTTGGTCTGCCAGTCTCTTACCCATGCGGCTATTAGCGGTTGTCAATTTTAAGTGAACAATTAATTGATACATTCCTACACGGAATGATTTTATTAACAACAGAGGCTTAATGAGGTTAAGTAAAAAAACACATGTGTTTATTTTTTATATGGCTTTAAGCCGACAATCTTCGGAGGATATGTGCTTAATTGAAGTCATACCTAATTTGAAAATTAATTAGTTATAAATAATCAATTTAGGCGGGCATATATGTTCAAATGTAAGGCTAAACAAATCGAGAAAATGTCAATCCCTGACTGTACATTTCGACCTTGCTGGTGAGACCTAATAGGTCGAAATGTTAACATCTCAGGGATTGACATTTTCTCGATTTGTTTAGCCTTACATTTGAACATATATGCCCGCCTAAATTGATTAATTATTAACTAATTAATTTTTAAAATTAGGTATGACTTCAATTAAGCACATATCCTACACACACACACACACACACACACACACACACATAATATATATTAATATATATATATATAATATTATAAACACGCATATATACACTTAGAAAAATACGTGGATCCCTCAACAACAATATATATATATATATATTATATATATATATAAATGAAGAGAAAATATATACATGTATATATATATATATATATATATATGTTATATAAACATATACATATATGAAGAGAATATATATATATATACATATATATATCTATATGTTTCGTTAAACTGTACTTGATGGTTCTATAGTCGCATGGGTAAAAGACTTGGCAGACGAAGATTCATTCAGGTTTCGATCCGGCTAGATTGTAGCTGTTAAAAGTAAAGCCACACTGATGAGAAGTAACCTTCGAAACACATTTATGTTGATAACTTATATATATATATATATATATATATATATATATATATATATATATATATATGAGGAAAATATAATATAGGAGAAAAGAAATGTAGATAGATAAAAAAATGAATTTAATCGATATCACTTTAATCGATTTCACTTACACATGTGTTTCGGTCTGTTTATCAAAATGTATACGGATTACGTTATTATTATTATTATTAAATAAGCAGATGAAATTGAAATAATGTTAATAATATAATAAAATAATAGGAAAAATGTAAAATATTCGTACACAGAAAGATTTTTTACGACCTAATCAGAGTGATTTTTATTTTTTTATTATTTAAAAAATAAAAATTATATATTAAAATAAAATTATTATTTAAAAAAATAAAAATTCACTCTGATGAGAGGTCGTAAAAATCTTTCTGACTACGGAATATATTTACATTTCCTATTTATTATTTTATTATTATTATTTATTTCAAATTTCATCTGCTTATTTTTAATAATAATAATAGCGTAATCTGTATACATTTTGATAAACTGACCGAAACACATGTGCAAGTGATATCGATTAAAGTGATATCGATTAAATTAATTTTTTATCCATCTATATTTCTTTTCTTTACTCATATTTTCCTCATATTGTCGGATTCAATTCCTTATTCCATTTTCACACACCACACACACACACACACATTGTGCATGTGTGTGTGCGTGTATGTGCACGCGTATGTATGTGTGCGTATATACGTGTGTGTCTGTGTATGTATGTGTGCGTATGTGCGTATATATGTGCACCGTGGGACCCATAGTAGTATGCGTATGCACTTCAATATGTATATGTAGGGCTAAACGCAGCACATATAGTGACATGTGTGCATATCGGTATATATGAATATTGTTTTGTAGCGTGCCTATGTCGTGTCTATGTGTAACCGCGTGCAGCAACGTCCGGTGACATCGCACACATCGTATTACCACCCCACTCGCCCATAAATATACAACATTTGCAATCTTTATATTATTCATCCGCACTCCTCACTAACACAACCCAGCTATATACATCATACATAACCTACACATCCGACAGAAAAAAAAACATACACACACACATACATGCACAGGCACAAAGCGCTCGCACGTAAGCACTGTTAAAATACCACACACTCACAGATCAACTTATTATGTGTGTGACCAGTTACTACGCGTACACAACCTTTATGCTGCCCATAAACACTCTCACACATTCAATTCACCTTCACATACACACACACATCATTTTATCCAATCATACGCATCCATGTCTATTGAATTTTTTGAAATTTTTTGAAATTTTTTCGATTTGCCTCACATTTGAAACATCTTCACCTGATGAATGCATCGCATGAAACCAATATGGTTGTGATTATTCCTTTGTCACCTAATAAATAGATATGTAAAACCTTTATATATTTGTCTATTAATATATATATATAATATATATATCACCTTAATCTGCAGTAATGAGGTGCAATAAAAAGAAGCTTAATAAGATCAACCGTCTGATCATGAACGATTAAAAAAACAATGATGGCTTTTTATACTTCTGTTATTTTGATAAGATTCTAAAAATCCGACATTAATTACAACAATAGGTTCACGAAGGAGCCGATTCTCGCTAATGACGTCATACGTGATC
>CM042169.1:2630345-2650345 GCA_023376005.1 Doryteuthis pealeii
ACTCCCTCTTTCATTGGTAAATTTTCCTAATTTAACTATTTAGTTAAAATAGGAAGTAAAGAATATATATTACAGTTATTTCTTCTTGTTAAGGGATTTCTTTTAAGATTTATTGAAGATATTTTTGCTCATATTCAATAAGATAAAACCAAACAATTAGAAAATCAATAATACTAAGCATATATTTTTATTAAAATAAAATTTTAATATCATATGCAAATTAGCCTTCTCGTTCAAACTGTAAACCACTATTTTTGTTGTATATATAAATACAATTGCATGTTATTAGTACGTAGATATGGTCAACAGTATTAATAATGTAAAACAATTTTTATTAATAACTGAAGGTTTAAAAGAATGAAATCATGGAGAATTTGACGTAAATAATTAAGGGAATTGTGACTTGAGTAGTAATATAGTTTCGGTTACAGACAGAAAAACACACAATCTCAATTATAATAAGATATTCTTGTAAGCGAAAGAGACTTTGTCACCAGACTTTAAAAATTGGGAAAGCGATTTCTCTGTTCAGGTTTCATTCACCAGTCCTATCCAGGACAACGTTTTCTTATCATCATCATCATCATCATCATCATCACCATGTCGCACAATTAGCACGAATATCCATGACAATCTCTCGCCAACCCTCCCAATCATTCATTGTGCCAGAGAAGTCCACTGCGCAGCATCCAGTATCCTAGCATAGTTGGTCAATGTAGGTCTTTGGTGTCCGTCCCACGTTAGCATGTCCATGTGTTGGCTTCCACAGGAGAACGTCGCTTATGAGCTCGTCCTTGCTTCTCCAACAGTGTCCAGCATGCCTTGTCGGTCTCACTCGCATGATTTGTGAGATGTGGGGCAGGTGGCCATAGAGCTGCTTCCTTGTGGGGTGCTGTTTCCACGGCTTGTTCAAGACCGCACACAGCATTCTTGTGCAGGTCCCATCTAGCTTATTCTCAAGGCACTTCGTTAGGGTCCAAGTGGTGCAGCCATATAGCAGTACTGATATAACCACAGCCTGGAAGAATTGTCTCTTTAACTTGTCAGTGAGATCAGATAATTTGACTGATAATTTGTTTATGGCCGACCATGTCTTTCCTATTCGTGTATTAACATCGCTTTTTGTGGATGAGATATTACTACCTAGGTATGTGAATTGTTCTATTGGCTTAAGAGACATACCGTCGAATGTGGAGATGTCTCCTTTCTTTTTGAAACTCAGTTTTATCAGAGTTCACAAGGAGGTCGATATTCTTTGCAGCCTTCTCCAGGCTATGCAGTAGTGACTCGGCATGTGCCGGTGTATCAGCAAGAAGTGCAAGATCATCAATGTAGTCTGCATCTGTGGCAGTCTGCACAGGATATCGCCAGCTTCTTATGTAATCGACGTATTCTGTATTCCTGTTGTCCCAGAGAAGGTACTCCCCAGTTTGCATAGTCACCAGTTATTTGTGCTTGTCATTGGGTTGTAGCTATGTAGACGGAGACAAAAGCGGATGTGTCGTGTAAGCGTATGTCACTATAATCCAATGACGTACAGATGTCTTACTACCTAATCACCTTACGCATTCTGTATAGTTTCCACGAGTTAATATAGTAATTAATCAGGATGTTTCAGTTGTAATTTTCGTTGTAATAACGGCTATCATCAGTCAAGGTGTGGCAGTAATCAATATATATATATATATATAATATATATATATATATATATATATATATATATGTATATATATATATATATATATATACATATATATGTATATGTATATGTATATATATATACATATATATATGTATATGTATATATGTATATATATATATGTATATATATATATATATATATATATATATATTAATTGATGGATAGGCTACTTTATTAGTTAATGTTAGTGAATTCTTTTGTGGCATATAAACACTTTGGAAAACTTTTTAAAAGTGTTTAGAATACTTTTCTCCTGACGATGATTTGTTGAAACAATTAAAAAGAAAATGGTAAAAAAAATAATAAAAAGTATTAAATCACAAAGAAATGTAAAAGAAATC
This sequence comes from Doryteuthis pealeii, assembly GCA_023376005.1. Classification (NCBI taxonomy): domain Eukaryota; kingdom Metazoa; phylum Mollusca; class Cephalopoda; order Myopsida; family Loliginidae; genus Doryteuthis; species Doryteuthis pealeii. The sequence goes on from CM042169.1 coordinate 2,632,389, forward strand.
CGTGCTGTCAGCACACCTTGATTGATACACACACACACACACACACACACACACACACACATATTGTCGGCCTTCGCCATTTCAAACACATTGTTTGTTCACTTCATATATACATATATGAGTATGAAAAAGAAAATTCGTTTTGTTGCCAACATCTCAAAATCCGCTACCATAAATTGTGACCGACAAAAAAGATATACATATCGTGGTGACCGACAAAAACACGGCGGGAAGGCCCACATTGGAAAATTTTTACAAAATCAAGATTTTTTGTTTTTGAACTCATTTGACTTTTATCTCCGATCACAAACACCACGGAGTAAACGGGCTCTGAAGATGGTTTTTGTAAAATCGAAATATTGATCAATATCAGCTATGATTATGTTAGAAATTGTTTTCTCTTTAACAGCATTGTGTGGTGTTTTCATTCCATCTTTTTTCATACTCATACTGTCGGATTCATTTCCTTTCTTTTAACTTATATATATAATATATATTATATATATATATATATATATATATATATATATATATGAGTATAGGAGGCTTGGAGAAAATCCGACTGATGTAGTAAAGATTGGAGGGAGAAATGTGGACAAAGGAACAAAACTCTGACAAGTATAAATAGGAGATATATTTCGCCGTGCATTGAGCTCGGCTTCATCAGTCGTTTATTTGATCAGTAAAACATCATAAATGTGTTTTATACAATCCACTTTCTCTTCTATAAAACAAATGTATGTTGCCTTAATGCTTTAATTAATGCTTGTCATAATCGGGAGCCATCACGGAACTTTGAACCTAACCATTTATTTAGTCCTGTTCACATTCCGCTAACCATAGCTGGGGTATGTTTATTATTGATATTATCATCATTATCATTATCATTATTATTGCTCTATCACAGATATTGAGCACGTTCCTAATGTTACTGTTAATTATTGTTAGCGCACATACCTATGTCATCTTTGAGTGGCAGTATCATGTTTGTTTTTTTTAATAAAAACCCAAACAAACACAATCATCAGACAGGAGATGATTGAAAAACAAAGAAGACATTAAAGTGATTAATAAGTTTTTTCACTTACAACCTAATATCTGGTGACTTTTTGTTTCTAACAATTTTTTAATTTTTTTTAGGATTATTGGTAATAAATAGGAATACTTGAAACCATATGTGCATCAATTATTAATATCAGATACAATTGTGTACAAATTATTAGCATTAATCAAGAATACTTAAAATCATATGTAACTTTGTATAACTCATTAATATTGGATAGGAATACTGGAAACTATATATAATGGTGTACAAATTATTAGTATTAGATGAGAATACTTGAAACCATATATGATTGTGTATAATTCATTAGTATTGGATAGGAATACTTGAAACCATATATAATGGTGTACAATTTATTAGTATTAGATGACAATATTTGAAACCATATATGATTGTGTATAAATTATTTGTATTAGATAAGAATACTTGACACCATATATGATTGTGTATACATTATTAGTATTAGATAGGAATACTTGAAACCATATATGATTGTGTATGAATTATTTGTATTAGATAAGAATACTTGAAACCATATATGATTGTGTATAAATCATTAGTATTAGATAAAATACTTGAAACCATATATGATTGTGTATAAATTATTAGTTTTAGATAAAAATACTTGAAATCATATATGATTGTATATAAATTATTAGTATTAGATAAGAATACTTTAAACTATGTATGATTGTGTATAAATCATTGGTATTAGATTACAATACTTGAAACCATATATAATCGTGTATAAATTATTAGTATTTGATAGGAATACTTGAAACCATATATAATGGTATAACAATTATTAGTATTAGATAACAATACTTGAAACCATATATGATCGTGTATAAATTATTAGTATTAGATAAGAATACTTGAAACCATATATGATTGTGTATAAATTATTAGTATTAGATAATACTTGAAACCATATATGATTGTGTATAAATTATTAGTATTAGATAAGAATACTTGAAACCATATATGATTGTGTATAAATTATTAGTATTAGATAAGAATACTTGAAACCATATATGATTGTGTATAAATTATTAGTATTAGATAAGAATACTTGAAAACCATATATGATTGTGTATAAATTATTAGTATTAGATAAAATACTTGAAACCATATATGATTGTGTATAATTATTAGTATTAGATAAGAATACTTGAAACCAATATGATTGTGTATAAATTATTAGTATTAGATAAGAATACTTGAAACCATATATGATTGTGTATAAATTATTAGTATTAGATAAGAATACATGAAAGCATATATGATTGTGTATACATTATTAGTATTAGATAGGAATACTTGAAACCATATATGATTGTGTATAAATCATTTGTATTAGATAGGAATACTTGACACCATATATGATTGTGTATGAATTATTAGTATTAGATAAAATACTTGAAACCATATATGATTGTGTATAAATCATTAGTATTAGATAAGAATACTTGAAACCATATAATTGTGTATATATTATTAGTATTAGATAAAAATACTTAAAGACATTTATGATTGTGTATAAATTATTAGTATTAGATAAGAATACTTGAAACCATATATAATTGTGTATAAATAATTAGTATTTGATAAAAATATTTGAAACCCTATATGATTTTGTATAAATTATTAGTATTGGATAGGAATACTTGAAACCACATATAATGGTATACAAATCATTAGTATTAGATAAGAATACTTGAAACCATATATGATTGTGTATAAATTATTAGTATTAGATAAAATACTTGAAACCATATATGATTGTGTATAAATCATTAGTATTAGATAAGAATACTTGAAACCATATATGATTGTGTATAAATTATTAGTATTAGATAAGAATACTTTAAACTATGTATGATTGTGTATAAATTATTGGTATTAGATAAGAATACTTGTAACCATATATGATTGTGTATAAATTATTAGTATTAGATAAGAATACTTGTAACCATATATGATTGTGTATAAATTATTAGTATTAGATAAGAATATTTGAAATCTCATATGATTGTGTATAAATTATTAGTATTAGATAAGAATATTTGAAATCTCATATGATTGTGTATGAATTATTAGTATTAGATAAGAATACTTGAAACCATATATTATTGTGTATAAATTATTAGTATTAGATTAGAATACTTGAAACCATATTTGATCGTGTATAAATTATTAGTGTTAGATAATAATACTTTAAACTATGTATGATTGTGTATAAATCATTGGTATTAGATAACAATACTTGAAACCATATATAATTGTGTATACATTATTAGTATTCGATAGGAATACTTGAAACCATATATAATGGTATACAAATTATTAGTATTAGATGAGAATACTTGAAACCATATATGATTGAATATAAATTATAGTATTAGATAAGAATACTTGAAACCATATATGATTGAATATAAATTATTAGTATTAGATAAGAATACTTGAAACCATATATGATTGAATATAAATTATTAGTATTAGATAAGAATACTTGAAACCATATATGATTGAATATAAATTATTAGTATTAGATAAGAATACTTGAAACCATATAATTGTGTATAAATTATTAGTATTAGATAAAAATATTGAAACCATATATGATTGTGTAAATATTATTAGTATTAGATAAGAATACTTGAAACCATATATAATTGTGTATAAATTATTATTATTGGATAGGAATACTTGAAACCATATATAATGGTATACAAATTATTAGTATTGGATAAGGATACTTAAAATCTTATATGATTGTGGGTAAATTATTAGTATTAGATAAGAATACTTGAAACCATATATGATTGTGTATAAATCATTAGTATTAGATAAGAATACTTGAAACCATATATGATTATATATAAATTATTAGTTTTAGATGAGAACATTTGAAACCATATATGATTGTGTATAAATTATTAGTATTAGATAAGAATACTTTAAACGATATGCCTATGAATTAGTATTGATGACAACGTCTGATTCATTTTGGGGAAAAGTTGACTCATAGTTCATTGATATGAGGCGGGTTGGAAGGTTTAGATATACACGCTCTTCCGTGTATATTTACGTGTTTAGGGGCTTTAGGTTTAGGCTTTACATATATATATAAATAAACATTGGGCCTCAAATGTGTTTACATTTTGCGAATGTATGAAATGTTCATTTACGCCTTCCGCCTTACTGATTGATTACACAGAAAATAGTTGGGATTATTTCACACTTCTTTATTCTTTTTTGCTTCAGTATTAAATAGAGATCGCACGCCCTTTTTTGTGCGTGTGTGAGTTTACAGTTTTGCTTTCCTGTTGTTTTTTTTTTTTTTTTTTTTGTCCCTTTTTTATTCTTTAGTGTACGCAAAAAAAACTATGACGCTAACTGGGGCGTTAGTTGTTTTTTGCTCTCAAGCAACAAGAGCAGATTGATTACAATATATATTGCCCCATGAGAACTTTATCAGCCGTGACTACAATCTATCTATCTATCTATCTATCTATCTATCTATCGTATGCATATTCATATCTATCTATCTATCTATCTATCTATCTATCTATGGTATGCATATTCATATCTTTCTATATCTATCTATCTATGGTATGTAGATTCACATCTATCTATCTATCTATCTATCTATGGTATGCATATTCACATTTACGTATCTATCTATCTATCTATCTATCTATGGTATGTATATTCACATATATCTATCTATTTATGGTATGCATATTCATATCTATCTATCTATCTATATATGGTATACAAATTTATATCTATCTATCTATCTATCTATCTATCTATCTATGTATGCATATTCCTATCTATCTATCTATCTATCTATCTATGGTATGCATATTCATATCTATCTATATCTATCTATCTATGGTATGTATATTCACATCTATCTATCTATCTATCTATCTATGGTATGTATATTCACATTTACGTATCTATCTATCTATCTATCTATCTATGGTATGTATATTCACATATATATCTATCTATTTATGGTATGCATATTCATATCTATCTATCTATCTATATATGGTATACAAATTTATATCTATCTATCTATCTATATCTATATATCTACCTATCTATCTATGGTATGTATATTCACATCTATCTATCTATTTATGGTATGTATATTCATATCTATCTATCTATCTATGTATCTATGGTATGCATATTCATATCTCTCTGTCTATCTATCCTTCTATCTATGGTATGCATATTCATATCTATTTATCTATCTATTAATCTATCTCTATCTATTTATGGTATGCATATTCATATCTATCTCTCTATCTATCTATCTGTCTGTATATCTATCTATCCATCTGTATCTATCTATCCATCTGTATTTATCTATCTATGGTATGCATATTCATATCTATCTATCTATCTATCTATCTATCTAATGTATGCATATTCATATCTATCTATCTATCTATCGGTCTGTTCATACACACACACACACACACACACACACACATATATATATATATATATATATATATATATTTACCAACCCCTCCACACGGCAGGATGTGACACAATGTCAATTTCTTAAGCGGAGTTCAACAGGTTTGAAATTCAGAGTTTTCTTTCTCCTAGACCGGTTGCTTAACCAATGTTAAAGTGCTCAGTCCACCTTACTATTTATCCATAGCTTGAGGGAGAGTAGGATTCATACCTTTCACAAGGGTATTAGTGCTAAGTGAAGTGCAATAAAAAAAGGAAAAATATAACGCTATATCTAACAGTTGGTTGTCTAATATAATTAATATCATTATAATTAATATGATTAATTATCAAACCAATTACAATATTCTAAAACGCTTTAAATAGATATATATTTTTTTTATTTTGAATCACGTTTGCTTAGCTTGTTAGATACGTTTAAAAAATAAACCACCAGCGTGATTTAGCGTCACCTTAGCGTAAAAAAATAGTTTGGCAAAATATTAAACAGTCTTAATTATGAATGTTTAGAGGAATAATTAAGAGCCGTGATAATGGTTTAGAAAAGAACCGAAAGTACTTAGTTTACTAATAACAATTCTTTCCGATAACTCGTTGCCTTCTTTCAAGATAACACCCAAAATATTGTTAGAAAAAATTAATCTATTTAATTATTCTATTTCTCTGAATTTTTGAGATGAGGCTTAATAATTAGTATTATTTGTATTATAAAAAAACAAGAACAAAAAAAACAAAAAAACAATATGAGTCTAGGTAAAAAATCATACAAAAGAGAATAGGTAGATATTCTGGTATTTACATGTGTCCCACTTTCACACGATATGGCACAAGGCCGTTTTATGTGGGGACCACCCACAATTCGGGTGGTAGGTAGAAAAATTGCGTCGATCCCTTCGGCATTCCCCCTCAAGGGGGCGCCTAAGGCGCTGGGCAATAAACCCAGCCCTGCCCCTTTAAGTACAATGAGGCAGGTATTGTCTGGAGGGACGGCCCTCTGGGATCGACGCTATTAATTTAGCATCCCACCGGTCCAGAGGCCGAAGCTCACTGGACCCCCGTCCCGAAGGACGGGTGGGTGGCAGCTGTAGTAGCTGGGACTACTCAATTCTAGGCAAAACAAGACATTAGGTTTATAAGTTCCCAAAATTCACACTGGATTGACCTGTTAAACTCCCCCCTCGGGGCTGAGGCGTCTCCAAGCACCTTGCTGCACATCTTTCTTGCATTTGTTTCACTTTCCAACTTTTAACCTTACTGACCGTCGTCTTGTGATCGTCTTCTTGCTTGACCCTCACTTGTGTCCGTAATACTGCCTCAGGGCTCCCCTCCAGGTGGTTTACCAATCAACAACAAAGAGAGAACAAAGACCAGACAAAGACAAAATCAGGTGAACATTCAAAATGGACAGAGAGGTACATAGTACATGCATCCATTCATTTCCAGTCATTCTTCCATTAACCCAGTCGAGATGGGAGTGGGCGAAACGCCCATCCGTGTTCCTTTACAGTCTTCTGCTAAAGCGGTCTTCCCTCTCCAAGTTGCAGGTTCCAACTCATCTGCTCGACTGTCTGGTTGTTCCCACAACAAACTGCTCACTCTTTCAGATGTAGTGCCTATAAAGGTCCCATTTATAGGTCAAGTAGAAAAATTTACCTTAAAAATGAGTTGGAGAACAAACGGAATACCATCAAGAATGAATAAATCAAAACGTCTTTGGCATAAAATAACCCAAAAGAGGTTGACATGTCGTAAAATCCAACCAACCAACCAACCACATGTAAAGTCCTTTTTTGTTTGTTTATTTGTTTTGTTTTACGGTATATCAACCACGGTGGGTCTTTTAATGCCGGCAAATTTTTTGAAAGATTCGTAACGATAGTTTAAAGCAGTGGTTCTCGACCGGGGTCCATATGGGGACCGTATAATATTTTTTGGGACACAGGCAAGTAAAATGTATTTAACTATAAAAATACAATGGGATTTTAAAACAACGAATGGCTAGAGGGGAGGGGGTTCACCAGAGTAAAATAGTATTAAAAGGGGGTCAATAGGTAAAAAAAGGTTGAGAACCATTGGTTTAGAGGAACATTTTTTAAACTCAATTTCTTTTTGTAAACAAGTTTTTCTATTTATCCCATAGATGATACCCTAACAGGTACTACCACTCCGGGTCAGAGTGGACCTGAGAGTAATGGTGATGAAGGGGTGCTCCACATTCCCCAGACCTCCAGAATTGGAACCTCACCATGAGATAGAGTTTAACGTCAAGTTATAAAGACCCTCAGTCACGGCCTTGTAGCATCCATAAAAAGGGTTGGGGTTTCCATAAGGGCAATAGGGTCTGAACAATCATATAAGTGCTAGGGCTTGACGTGACCAGCCAATTGATCAATGGGGGCCTCTCGTACCGCCCGTCGAGCCTAAGTAAGGGCCTAAGTGGAGTGTTGCATGTTATGGACTGTTCATCCACCAGTATTCCGTCCTTAAGTATCATGGGATGCAACCCATGGCCAACAGGTGGCCCCATTGGAGGGTTCTTATCCCTCTGCTGAGGAGCATTCACGGTATTCTAAAGCCCCAGCCAACAGGGCTAGCTGGGGGTGATGAGATTTGTTTGGTTGGTTGTTTTGTTTTACGGCATCTCAACCCTTTTCGGGTCATTTAATGCCGAATCAAGTCTTTTTTGGTCGGTTGTTTTGTTTTACGGCATATCAACCCCTTTTGGGTCATTTAATGCCGAATCAAACCATTTTTAATAAACAAAGGACTGGTGTTGCTTACAATACTTGTTGTTGCTTAATGTCACCTAATTTATTATTGAACAGGGACCTTTAGGCACTCCTTTTGTGATCTCGATTCATAAGTACATTTTTTCTTTTATACCGTCAACATCTGGTTGTTTGTTAGGGATTAGGGTTAGGGGTTGGTTTTATAATTTAAAAATACCTCTAAAATCGTATGTGAACAAACAACCGGATGTTGACGGTGTAAATGAAAAAAATGTACTTATGAATCGAGATCGCAAAAGGGTGCCTAAAGGTCATATGGTCCTTGAACAGGCTCATTGCTGCTTAATTTCAGTGATCTAGCGGTAACCAGTGCTTTCGCTGTGGCTTGACTGTGATAGGGTCTAGCCTAAGTAAGGACCAATGTGGGGTGATGCAGTAAAGTCCTTGATTATCTTTTATTGGCTAAACTTACAAATTGGTCGGAAAATTTAAACGTGGTCTCCCATGACAGTTTAACTACAGTCTATGAATGAACTTTTTGCAAATTAGGTTACGGTTTAGGGGTTTGGGGATTAAGGTTGTTTTTAATTACGTATTGCTTAAAAAAAAACAAATTACTATACATTTAATGCTGAAAAATATTTTTTTAAACCAAGTTTAATTGAAATTATACATTGCAATACTAACGCAAACAACTGAGACTAATGTGTCTACCGCTGGATTCAATAATTAATTTCAATGGTTAATTAAATGTATAGTAACTTGCGTTTTTTAAGCAATACGTAATTAAAAAAAAACAACCTTAATCCCCAAACTCCTAAACCGTAACTCAATTCGCATAAAGTTCATTCATACACTGTAGTTAAACTGTCATGGATCACCACCAAATTATTTTGTATAAAATTACGTATTTCTTTTAAAAAAAACACAACAAAAAAACCCAAATTACTATACATTTAATGTTGAAAAATATTTTTTTAATCCAAGTTTAATTGAAATTATAGATTGCAATACTAACACAAACAACTTAGACTAATGTGTCTACCGTTGGATTCAATAATTAATTTCAATGGTTAATTAAATGTATAGAAATTTGTTGTTGTTTGCTGTTGTTTTTTAAGCAATAGGTAATTAAAAACAACCTTAATTCAATTCGCAAAAAGTTCATTCATACACTGTAGTTAAAATGTCATGGGGGACCACCAAAAAACTTTCTGTTTTAATTTTTCGACCAATTTACAAGTTTAGCCGTTTTATTTTATTTATATTTTTGATCTTCGATATTTTTTTTAAAATTTTATTTTGTTCCATTTCTTCTTTCTTTATGAACTTTAAATGCATATCACTGTGTGATGTTTTATCTAGGTTAAATAAATTCCTATGGATATTTTATGAAAATAGTGTGACTCTTGAATAAAAGAAACTTTGTGGGGTCTATCAATCGTATTCATATCTATTTATGAAGCTGAAGCCATTAACGTAATCCCTTTTTGTGTTGCTGCTCTATTCCTTCGTATTATAAGGACCTAGTTTTTAATAAATAAGACAACAACCTTTTTCTTTGTATCCTTTCTTTACAGTTCAGTAAACCAAAAAGACCAAATTGAAAAGGAGGAAAAACATTGTTGTTTTTTTCACACACAAACCGGAAGGAGAATTGATCTGTGCAGGTGGAGATGGTAGCCATTTTGAATACGACTTATATTCTCTCTCAAGACTTTTTTGACTTTTCATTTGTAATTCTTCTTCTTCTTCTTCTTCTTCTTCTTCTTCTTCTTCTTTCTTTCTTTCTTTCTTTCTTCCTTTGATTATACTGCTTTTTCTTTCTCCTTTTCTTTGTCTCTTTCTCCTTTTTCTTTGTTTCTTTGTTTGTTTCTTTCTTTCGCCTTTGAATTTTAACGTTTATTCTTTCTTTCTTTCGTTCTTTCTTTCTATCTCTCTTTCTTCTGTTATTTAATTAGTCTAAAAGAACGCAATAGCGCCACTGGAGATTGAACCCCTTAACCACAACGCCACGGGGATCACACCTCCTTATTTTTGGTGGCTTTGTTTTTATAATGTTTTCCTTTCTTTCTTTCTTTATTGTTGGATATTAATTTTTTTTCTTTTTCTTTCTTACTTCTTTCTAATTTTGATTTTACTGTTCTTTCTTTCTTTCTTTCTTTCTTTTTTAAATTTCACTGTTTTTCTTTTCTTTCTTTCTTTCTTTCTTTCGTTTAATTTTACGGTTCTTTCTTTCTTTTTCTTCCACCTTTTGATTTTACTGTTCTTTCTTTCATTTTTACTTTCTTTCTTTATTTATTTATCTACTAGAAGCAGCTACGTGGCGTCGCCTAGGTAGAGGGGGGTAAAAAGAGGGTCTCGCAGATCAATTATTACTGAATTGCGAGATGGATCCTCACAGGATGCCCCATTAAAATCCTTGCGTTGATCTAGCAACTCTGAAAAAAAAATCATGTCTACTATTTAAAATATTAAATGCAAAAAAAATTCATACTGTTATCATTTAAATTAATTTTTTAATTATCTTCTTTAATTATATAAATCAAATATTTCAAATTTTTGCTCAAAAACCAAGCCCTTGGATATTTAATGTGTACATATATTTACTTTGTCGTTAATTGTTTTATTTTCGAAGTTTCCTCCGGACATACCGATTCACACGAACTGACCTTTATATATGTACTAGAAGTGGTTACCCGGCGTTGCCTGGGTAAAGACGGATTTTTAAAGTTAGTCCCGCAGATCCATTAAATAGACCTTGCATTGATCCAGCTACACTGAAAAGAAATGTTAATGTCTACTATCTAAAATATTAAATAAAAAAAAAAATCCAAGCTGTTATCATTTAAATTTTAGTTTTTATCTATCTTCACGAATATAAATCAAACCTTCATTATTTTTTCTCAAAAACCAAGCCCTGGTGATATTTAATGTGTATATATGTATTTACTTTGTTGTTAATTGTTTTATTTTCGAAGTTTCCTCCGGACATACACAACCACACAACAGCCCTTTATAAATGTATAGATAGATAGATAGATAGATATATTTTCTTTACTTATTTCGTCATTTGATGTTACTGTTCTATCCTTCTTTTATTTCACTTGTATTTCTTTCCTTAAATTAATCTAAAAGAACGCAATGGCGCGAATGGAGTTCAAACACGTTAACCACTGTGCCACGGTGATTCCCTCTCTTTTGATTTCATTGTTATTTTTGCTTTGATTTTAGGATGTTTCATCTTTTTTTTCTTTTCACCTTTCGTTCTTTTAATCTTTTCTTTGTTTCTTTCTTTTTTTTTCTTTCTTTCTATTTTTGATTATGATGTTCTTTCTTTCTTTCTTTCTTTCTTTCTTTCAATTTCTTTCTTTTCCTTTCTTTCTACTTTTGATTTTAAATATTCTTTCTTCCTTTTTTTTCTTTCTTTTTCTTTCTTTCTTTTTTTCTTTCTTTCTTCATCTTTTTTTTTTCCTTTCTTTCTTTCTTTCTTTTTTCTTTTTTTCGTTTTCTATTTTTGATTATGATGATCTTTCTTTCTTCCTTTCAATTTTTCTTTCATTTTTCTTTCTTTTTTCCTTTTTTTTTCTTTCATAAAACACGTTAACCACTGCACCACGGTGATTCCCACTCTTTCTTTTGATTTCATTGTTATTTTTGTGTTACTTTGATTTCATGTTTTTTCTTTTTTTCATTTCACCTTTCGTTCTTTCATCTTTTTTTCTTTTTCTTTCTTTCTTTTCTAATTTTTTATTATGATGTCTTTCTTTCTTCCTTTCTTTTTTCTTCATTTCTTTCTTTTTCCTTTCTTTCTACTTTTGATTTTAATATTCTTTCTTCTTTTATTTTTTCTTTCTTTTTCTTTCTTTTTTCTTTCTTTCTTTTTTTTCTTTCCATCTTTGATTATGATGTTCTTTCTTTCTTCCTTTCTTTATTCTTTCATTTTATTATTTTTTCTTCTTTCTTTCATTTTTCTTTCTTTCTACTTTTGATTTTATTATTCTTTCTTTTCTCCTTTTCTTTTTTCTTTCATTTTCTTTCTTTTTTTTTCTTTCTTTATACTTTTGATTTAATGTCTTTTTTTTCTTTCACTTTCATTCTTTTTCTTTTCTTTCTTTTCTGTTTTTGATTTTATTATTTCTTTCTTTCTTCCTTTTTTCTTTCTCCCTTTTTTCTCTTTCTTTCTACTTTTGATTTTATGGTCTTTCTTTCTTCTTTTCTTTCTTCTTTTGTTTCCTTCTTTTTCATTTTTTCTTTTTTCTTTTCTTCTTTCTTTCTTTCTCGTTTTGATTAATACGTTCTTTCTTACTTTTTTTTCCTTACTTTTGCCTTTAAATTCCCGTTCTCTCTCTCTCTTCTCCCTCCCTCCCTTCCCTCCTCTCTCTCTCTCTCTCTCTCTTCTCTCTCTCTCTCTCTCTCTCTCTCTTATTTTACTATCATTACTGGAGTTCGAACTCGTTAACCATTACGCCACAGGAACTCCCCCTTTTTCTTTTTGATTTCCCTGTTCTTTCTTTGTTCTTTTGTTTTCATAACGTTTCATTTTTTCTTTGTTTTTGTTTTTCTTTATTTCTTTTTCTTTTTCCTTCGTTTTTGTCTTAGTATATTTAGCATAAGTTTCTAACCTTATTTACATCTGTTTGTGTGTTCCTTCTGTTTTTGTTTTGCTTTTCTCTATGCAAATCACATTTCATCCAACCGATTTCTTACTCATCTCTCACAAACATTGACTCTTGTTTTGACCCACTTAGTTTTTCATTTGTTTTCTTCTCCATGTTCTATTTTCAAGACATTCATTGCTTTCACTTCATTTTTTCCCCTATCCTGGCCCTTTGATGTCTTTCATGGTCTACTAGTATGTTTTTCCTTTTTCTATCCGCCCCATTTCTTTTATATTTGCACCACATTTTAGACACAGCACTGTAGACCGATTTGCATATATAGGTTTTGTTTGTATTTGTTTTTAGGAATGCAAATTACAATATTATACCATAATGGAGACATCTCTACACTCAATGGTAAACCCCTAAAATCGGTGAAACAATTCACTTATATAGGTGGCCGTTGTCGTGTCAGTACTGCTGTACGACTGCACCACCTGGACACCAACGAAGCGACAAGAGAATAAACAAGATGGGAGCTGTACAAGAATGCTGCGTGTGATCCTGAAGAAGACGTGGAAACAACACTGAAAAAACAGCTGTACGGCCACTTGCCACATATCACCCAAACCATCCGAGTAAGACAGACAAGACACGCAGGACACTGCTGGAGAAGCAAGGACGAACTCATAAGTGACGTCCTCCAGTGGAAGCCAGCATATGGGCACGTCTCTTCAACAGAAAACGACCTCAATGCACGCATAGGAAAGACATGGGCTGCTTTAAACAAATTATCAGTGATATGGAAATCAGACTTCGCTGACAAATTAAAACGAAAATTCTTCCAAGCTGTAGTAGTTTTAGTGTTACTGTACGGCTGCACTACCTGGACCCTTTACGAAGCGACTAGAGAATAAGCTAGACGGGACTTGTCCGAAAATTCTGTGTGCAATATTAAACAGGACGTGGAAACAACACTCCACGAGAACACAATTGTATGGCCACCTGCCTCATATCACACATACCATCCGTGTGAGGCGAACAAGACACGCTGGGCACGGCTGGAGAACCAAGGACGAACTCATAAGTGACGTTCTCCTGTGGAAGCTATCGCATGGGTACGCCAGAGTAGGCCGCCCAGCAAAGACGTACATAGATCAACTCTGCGCGGATTCTGGATGCTGCGCAGAGGATCTCCCAGGAGCAATGAGTGATAGTGATGGATGGCGAGAGATTATCATGGATATCCGTGCTGACAGCACAACAGGATGATGATGATTAATGTAGTCCATAATCATTTTAAACAGGTAAACGCTTCAGACTCAGTTTCAGTATAATTTGTTTTTAATAGCAAAGGTATTAATGAAGTTCACAACACATTTTAAACACATGGACACTTCATCATCATCATCATCATCATCCTCATCATCATTTCGCGCTGTTAGCACGGATATCCATGACAATCTCTCTCTATCCGTACCTATCACTGATAGTTTTCAATGATTCTCGGGAGGTCCTCTGTGCAGCATCCTGTATCCGCACAGAGCTGATGAATGTACGTCTTTGCTGGTCTGCCCCCAATAGCGTGCTCATGTGCTAGCTTCCACAGAAGGACGTCACTTATAAGTTCGTCCTTGCTTCTCTGGCAGTGTCCCGCGTGTCTTTTCCATCTTACTCGGATGGTTTGGGTGATATGCGGCAGGTTAGCGTACAGCTGTTTTCTCGTGGGGTGTTGTTTTCACGTCTTGGTCTCGTCTTGTTCAGGATTACACGCAGCATTCTTGTGCAGCTCCCATCTAGTTTATTCTCTAGTCGCTTCGTTAAGATCCAGATGGTGCAGCCATACAGCAGTACTGACACGACAAAGAATTGTCTCTTTAACTTTTCTGTGAGTTTGGATTTCCATATGACTGATAATTTATTTATAGCGGACCATAATCGTGGTGTAATGGTTATCAAGCTAATCTCTCAGGTAATCCTTAACTATTTCCTCGTAAATTCCTACCATAAAATAAACTGAACCCTCATTTTATGTCCGTGTTTTTGCAATAAATGTTTTATTTTTCTTGCACCCGTTATTTTACAATACTGAATATATTTTATTCATTTATTTTAATATTCACTTCAATGTGTATATTCTAAAAGTTTTTATTTTGTGAGAATGCTTAGTTTTAAAGTGGGGTCTCTTTTAGCCATAAATTGGATCCTCCTTTTATGACCGTTATTTTGTTTTTTCGTCGACGATGATTAAAATCTGAGGTTTTTATTTTAGAGTACCAAAGCCAAAAAAAAAAAAGAAAAAGAAAAGAAAAGAAATAACAACAACAAAATTGTTTTATTTTATCATTATTATTCTTTGCTTTTCTTTAATAAATTTGATGTTTGAACTTAGATGTGAAACAAACCCTCCGACATTGAATTTTTAACTTCACCCGCCCATGAGACAATATCCTTCAAAATTATTTTTTGCACCACTCGGAGTGTGTGTGTGTTTTTTTTTGTAGTTTGAATTAATGGTATTATCTTTTAACTGTAGACCGATTGGCATATCTACGTTTCTGTTGTTTAAGAAATGCAAATTATAAGACTATACCATAATATTTTCTTAAACATTGGGTTATTCCTTAATTGATAGGGGGTCATTATAATATTTCCTATTCCTTTTAGATACTTGGTATTTAATGGCATACCAACCTTTGTGACTTATTCAATGTCAAGTCAAGGTTAAAGAGCCCTGTCTGCCTTGCTATTTATCCATAACAGTAGGGAGAATTGGATTCACGCCTTTCTCGGTGTTATTAGCGCTATGTGAAATGCAAACAGCCTTGTCCAGGGTTTGAACTCTGGCCTACGATTCTATTTCCTACAACTCTAACAATTACACGCACTTCCATTATATACACGAAATGAAGTGGCTATATAACAACAAACCAAATTAAGCACCTGACTATGCCAAAGGTTTTTTTACATTAATTTCGTCTGGCATGAGGCCAAAATATTACGGCACCAAGGTGAGCCTTGTCACCACATGTTGTCAACCTCCACATCTAACCAAATATCCTATAACCTTTGTAGTTTTCCATGCATTTATGACATGAGGCTCGATGTGAATAATTTTGATATTATAAACTGTTATCCTTATCTTTATTGTGGTATGTATAAACACAATGGTCAGGCCACTGTAACCTCTGGCCTTGTTTAGGTGTTTCTTAATTACCTTAAAATAAAGTCATCATTAGGCAATAACCTTGAGTTCAAACAAAGTTTCAGAGCTAAAAATATCATTACCACTAGTTCTATATCTAATTACATTTCTTTCAATAGGTCTGGTGGTATTTATGCTGGTTGGAGCCCTTGAACTTATGGTAACATTATTTTTTTCTATTCTTTTTGGTACCTTAAATTTAATATATTGTTTGTTTTCACTTTCAAAACTTGAATAAGTTTAAGTTGTATCAAAAAGTGATTTGCTTATATATATATTTATCATTTACACTATCAATATATGTTGTCATATTTTGTTATTTATGTTGTCATTTATTTGACTGTTTTGTTTTGTGTAAAAATTTTGTAGAGATAGTTTTGTAGTCAGCTTGTAACAGAGCTGATTGCTTGACAATCCAACATCAGGGTCAATGGATCAGGAAGAGTCACTCTCAGGAATCGCCGTTTCTTGAGGAAGTGTGAAGTCAAAGCAAAACCTACCCCAATGCCAAGTGCAATGCCTGAACTAACAAGCCCTGCAAGCAATACTTCATCTATTCCCCTTATTGGAATCTCTCAGCTGGAATCAATATGACGGCTACTTGATGACGCCCATCTTCGTACTGAATTGATATTGGGGAGGTTGTACTTAGTTACAGGATATCTGTTGCATTTTCTAACACGATAAACGTTGCGTTAAGCACGCCTCCGCGCATGTCATAATTAAATGTCAAATCTCTATCAAACAATGGTTTTCATTTACTTATGCGGCCTCTCGGTAGAGCACCCTCACCTACCATTCTCTTTTTTTCTGTCGAGATATGTGAGCAAGTAGCTGTATAAGCAAAAGTCATAAAAATAAATAGATTGCATTTCTTTTCTTAGAAATTCGTTACTTTTTTTTTCTAAAGATGAAATTTATGATCCGAAGAAAGTGGTTCTAATGCTTGCTTTAGTCGGTTTTAATCTTTCTGAGATGGCTTTACTTACTGACGCTTAAGAATAACCACATATTCTACTAGGCTAAGACAAAAGTTTGACAAAATTTTGGTTGGTTTATTGGTTGGTTTTTATGACGTGTGTAAAGTTTTGGACCCTATGCCCTTTAGGCGTTTCGTTCTCAAGAACAGATCCTGGTTTATGCATATACTATTTTGTTGTATGGTGAAAAT
This sequence comes from Doryteuthis pealeii, assembly GCA_023376005.1. Taxonomy (NCBI): domain Eukaryota; kingdom Metazoa; phylum Mollusca; class Cephalopoda; order Myopsida; family Loliginidae; genus Doryteuthis; species Doryteuthis pealeii. The sequence goes on from CM042169.1 coordinate 2,649,664, forward strand.
TTAATTTTTTGCATAATTCTCAGTGGATCTCGATTAAGAAAGGACATGTTTTTCATTTACACCGTCAATATCCAGTTGTTTGTTAGGGGTTAGCGTTAGGGGTTAGGGTTAGGATTAGGGGTTAGTTTTATAATTTTTAAAAATCTAAAAATCGTCTGTTAAAACAACCGGATATTGACGGTGCAAATGAAAAACATGTCCTTTCTTAATCAAGATCAAAAGGGGGTGCCTTAAGGTCATATGGTCCAAAGTTTTAAACAGTTTAAATGATAACTGCTGATCCCCCCATGCTGTGCCCTAACAGCACAGTGTGGAAGTAGTTTACCCTCCAGGACACAAAAAAGAGCCTGGACAACATGTATGCAGGCCTTGGGTTTCCCACGTGGCAACCCCCCACCGTCTCTGTCTCGCTGGTGTGATCCTAAGGAATGTTGAACCAATACATTAGCGCATCAGTTTGGCTGCAGGAGTTGCCAGATAGTGCTTTACATACTGAACTGTCTAAAGGAGTCCAAGCGTGATTTCTGTCAGGTTTTCTTCCTTAGCCTTTTCCTATCCTGAGGATACCCACAAGTCATTGGGGGTTACTTAGACTATTACGTGGCTGGATACCAACCCCGGTATTTCCGTGTTCTCGCATTAATATGCTAGATGGCCGTTGAGCGATAAGTTTCCTCTGCTC
>CM042169.1:2655345-2660345 GCA_023376005.1 Doryteuthis pealeii
TAGATGGGGATTCCGTGTCTGGTTCTGCTGGGGACCATTTCTTATCAGAAGCCTTGTGTCATTGTTAGCTTTTAGTAATAACAACAAGACTTCGATTTACTTTGGATGTTATTATTCCGGAACCCCAGGACCAGACAACTGCGCGCGGAGAGTCACATCTTGCTAGCTTCTAACTCTGCAACTGACTAACTGCAACTGACTACTGCAACTCTGATTTGCTATCCTTAAACCGGAAGGGGGCTTTCTATCACTTCCGATTCTCACGATCATCCCAGGACGCAAGGTGAGAGTGAGGTCAAGCATTGTCACTCACTCTCAAGGCCATCAGCTGTACTGATCGCCATAAGATTTATATACTACCTTAAAAAGTAATAGGGATCCAATTAATATGTAACAGTCACTCAGCCACTGAAAGACCATCAGTTAACACTGATGTTAAAACTAAAAAGAGTAAATAATAATCAGTTAATGCTGTGTGGTAAACTAAAAAACTAATACTAATCTAAATAGAGAACAAAAATATAAATAATATTGATTACAAAATAATAATAATCTAAATTTGAAGGATGTCTTAAAGACCTAGGAAGAAAGTAAACTAACGCCGGCATAAAAAGAATTATGAAGTTAAGTAAATCTGGAGATAAAGGCAAAAAGGATTTGAGATTATTGGATCTATCACGTAATCTTCAAATCGATCTAAGAGTTTCATCAACTCTTTTGACGTGCTGAAAGAATCGGTCGATCCACTTTCTGATACAATTCCCTTATTAATAATGCTAAGTAATAGACCATTTTATAATAACCCTCATTGGATGTTGTTGCGTAGGGGCCAAATCGTTTAGTAGTAGTCGTTAATAGTAGTAACCGTCTAGTCAAGAGTGGGTTAATCTATGTGGCCAATGCGTAACCGGGTGATAGTGGTTTCTTCTCTTCTGGTATTACTAGGATCAGTGTCCTTTCTTTTAAGTTCGGCTGTAGTTTGTAGAATTTGTTGTGGGGATTTTCATCCCATAGTTGCTGCCATTGTTTGTCATTATTTGCTTGATTTGGTTTAGATCACTGTATAGTTTTGTAGTTTTTGTCTGGTATCATTAGCCTAATGAACTGCTTATATCATTTCCCTGGATTCCTATATGGCTTGGTATCCAGCAGAATATCAATTTTTTGCTATGGCTAATGGAGTTAAGTTTGTTTAAAAGTTAATGATTAGAGGTATCCAGTTTTCCTTTTTTAATTGTAGACCAAGTACTTTTAGTTTTCTTCTGAACCATAATCTAGGCTGTTATGTTATATTGTAATTAATTGTCTCAATTATTGTTTTGTTTTTGTCGCTAAAAAAAAAAAAAATAATAAGGATTCCATTATTTTTAACCAAATTTGTTTGATATTATATATATATATATATATATATATATAATATATATATATGTTAATGGTATATAGAAAACCTACCAAGTTTCACCTTAAAGGATCATCAGATAGTTTTCTCGCAATTTTAAAAAGATAGGTATCATATTCTTATGTCCGTTCTATTTTATTCTCGTTGCTTTCTAAATTTAAAATAGATTCTATTAAATTAAAACTTACATTTACACCCAGAGGGAAGGGGGTGCATATTTTTAGAGTATTTAATAATAATCATAATTGTTGCACTCAGTTATTTGGGGTTAAGTATTCATGTCTAATTGCATGCTATAGTATAAAAGACTTTCCATGAATGTTTTTACATGGGTATAACGGTTACATTTACACGCAGGTCCCACACCCAACCACATTCACACACAGACACAGAACACACACACACAACACACACTTTATATATATATATATATATATACAATGTGTGTAAAAAATTAGCGAGTTTTTTTGTTCCATTCATTGTTCATTTCTATATTGGTAAAGTACAGCCTTTAAACTCGACACTTTATGTACATCTTTTGAAATGATCAACCCTAATTCAAACACATTCTCTACATCTCAAGTCCCGATAAGATTTGCTAAAACGAAACTTTATTACGTCGACTTAAACCATCAGAATTACATTATCTTTTTGGAATAGCTTCGTGTTTTTCTGTTTTCACATTTCGCTTAGTCTGCGTGCGCACGCGCGTGTTTTATGTGTATGTGTGTGCTGGGTGTGTGGTACATCTTTGAAATCATCCACCTTGCTGAAATAACATTATTTCCATCTCAAGTACTGATGAAGTTTGCTAAAACCGAAACTTTATTAGGTCGACTACACCATCAAGAATACGTTCAACCTTTTGGATATTCGTGTTGTTCTGTTTTCTACATTTCCGCTTTGTATCTGCGCGCACGTGTGTGTGGTGTATGTGTGTGTGTATACGTGTATGTGTGTATGCCTTGTGTGTGTGGTTGTGTGTTGTGTTGTGTTGTGTGTAAATTTTGAAAGGATCAACCCTAACTCAACAACATTCTCTACATCTCAATCTGGTGAAGGTTGCTAAAACGAAACTTTATTACGCCGACGACACCATCAAGAATGAGTTCTACTTTTGGAATATTAGTGTTTCTTCTTTTTCTACATTTTCGCTTCAGTGTCTGCGTGAGCGCGCGGTGTGTGTAATTTTTTGTGTAGTGTGGCCACACGTGTGTGTGTGGTCTGTGATGTGTGTGTGTGTGTAATCTTTGAAAATGATCAAACCCTAACTCAAACAACATAATTTCCATCTCAAGTCTAGTGAAGGTTTGCTAAAACCGAAACTTATTACGTCGGACAGCAAGAATGAGTTCAAACTTTTTTTTGAATATTCTGTGTTTTCTTCTGTTTCTACATTTCCGCTTTTGTATCTTCTGCGCGCGCGTGTGTGTATGTCTTGTGTGCATGCGTATGTGTCTGTGTATGTCTATGTGTATGTGTGTGCGTGTGTGTGTGTGTGTGTGTGTGTGTGCCTCTATAATTGCATCGTTATCACTTCAACCTCTTATCACTTGCTTGATATTCTAATTAAGCGAGTGCTAAAAGGTTGAGAATGATCGCCTTCGATGATATTTAGATTGTGTTTAAGAATTAATAGGATTGTTTTTTTGTGAATTTTTTGTCTTTCTTTGAAAAAAATGTCTTTTTGTGTATTTTGATGCCCCATGAGACGTTTTCATATGAACTTGTAATATTATTATACTAACCACACCAAGATTAGGGTTTGTTAATATTAAGAATATTATCTAACTTGCTACGTTTTGTTACCGGTTAAGATAGGCGTTAAATGATAAGAGAGAGAGAGAGAGAGAGAAGAGAGAGAGAAGAGAGAGAGAGAGAGAGAGAGAGAGAGAGCATATTATCTAACTAGATACGTTTTGTTACCAGAGAGAGAGAGAGAGAGAAATAGATTGATAGATAGATAGAGACAGAGACAGAATCAGAGAGAGAGAGAGAGGAGAGAGAGAGAGAGAGGAAGAGAGAGAGAGAGAGAGAGAGAGAGAAGGAGAGAATGAGAGGGAGAGAATAGATAGATAGATAGAGAGAGATTAAGCATATCCTCTAACTCGCTAACATTTTTTGTTGCGAGAGAGAGAGAGAGAGAGAGACAGACAGACAGACAGACAGACATACAGAGTAATAGATAAAATAGAGAGAGAGAGAGAGGGAGAGAGAGCGAGAGAGAGAAAGAGACAGACAGACATACAGACAGAGAGAGGAGAGTAATAGATAAATAGATAGATAGATAGATAGATAGAGAGAGAGAGAGAGAGAGAGGGGGAGAGAGAGAGAAAGACAGACAGACAGACAGAGAGTAATTAGATAAATAGATAGATAGAGAGAGACAGACAGACAGACAGAATCAGAGAGAGAGAGAGAGAGAGAGAGAGAGAGAGAGAGAGAGAGAGAGAGAGAGGAGAGAGAAGGAGAGAGAGAGAGGAAAATAGATAGATAGATAGAGATAGAGAGAGAGAGAGAGAGAGAGAGAAAGAGAGAGAGAGAGAGAGAGAAGGAGAGAAGAGAGAGAGAGAGAAATAGATAGATAGATAGATAGATAGAGAGAGAGAGAGAGAGAGAGAGAGAGAGAGAAGAGAGAGAGAGAGAGAGAGAGAAGGAGAGAGAAAGGAAAATAGATAGATAGATAGATAGATAGAGAGAGAGAGAGAGAGAGAGAGAGAGAGAGAGAGAGAGAGAGAGAGAAAGAGAGAGGAAAATAGATAGATAGATAGATAGATAGATAGAGAGAGAGAGAGAGAGAGAGAGAGAGAGAGAGAGAGAGAGATATTAAGCATATTATCTAACTACATTTTTGTTGCGAGAGAGACAGACAGACAGACAGGCAGACAGAGTAATAGATAAATAGATAGATTGATAGATAGAGAGAGAGAGAGAGAGAGAGAGAGAGAGAGAGATTAAGCATATTATCTAACTAGCTACGTTTTTATTGAGAGAAGAGAGAGAGAGAGAGAGAGAGAGAGAGAGAGAGAGAGAGAGAGAGAGAGACCGTACGTAAAAAAAAGGTCTGATGTCTTCCTTTGTTTTCCTTCCTGGGTGGTGGCAAAAAAATACAGAGAAAATTGGTAAACCAAATGTATCTTTTGTTGCATACCATTTTAGATTAGACCGATCTAACCATATCTTGCAGTTTATTGTAGAGTAAACCCGTAGACGTACACTTATATACAGGGTGATTGTAAAATAATTCCCTTCCCTATTTTAAAAATCTTATTACTCATTTCTAAATCATTCATTTTTATAAAAGAGAAACATGAGAACACACATAACATGGAGTTTTATCTAAAAAAAATTCTATATGGTCACCAGCATTCTCCTCCAGCCTCTCAAGACGCTCGGGAATTAGAATTAAATTAGTAACAAACACGCATGTGAGAATTTGGCCTCGAGCGAGAGTCAGCCGTCTTGCTGAACACCCCCCCCCGTTCAGCGCTCAGCCAAAAATTTATTTCTCTTTCTCATGTTGGCTTGTCCAATGAGAGAAGAAGTCAAACACAGGGTTAAATGCTGCCAATCAAATTCCCCGTATTTATGTAACACTTTT
>CM042169.1:2667845-2675345 GCA_023376005.1 Doryteuthis pealeii
CTGACACTGCAATCTCTCTACCAAGGAGTACTACAGATTGACTGACAAGGAGTATCTACTGACACTGCAATCTCTCTACCAAGGAGTACTACAGATTGACTGATAAGGAGTATCTACTGACACTACAATCTCTCTACCAAGGAGTACTACATATTGACTGACAAGGAGTATCTACTGAACACTGCAAATCTCTCTACCAAGGAGTACTACAGATTGACTGACAAGGAGTATCTACTGACACTGCAATCTCTCTACAAGGAGTACTACAGATTGGACTGACAAGGAGTATCTACTGACACTGCAATCTCTCTACCAAGGAATACTACAGATTGACTGACAAGGAGTATCTACTGACACTGCAATCTTTTTACCAAGGAATACCACATATTGAAAGACAAGGAGTATCTATAGACACTGCATACTTTCTATCAAAGAAATACCTCAGGTTATCTGACAAGGAGTATCTACTGACACTGCAATCTCTCTATCAAGGAGTACTACAGATTGACTGACAAGAAGTATCTACTGACACTGCAATCTCTCTACAAGGAGTACTACAGATTGACTGACAAGGAGTATCTACTGACACAGCAATCTCTCTACCAAGGAGTACTACAGCATTGACTGACAAGGAGTATCTACTGACACTGCAATCTCTCTACCAAGGAGTACTACAGATTGACTGACAAGGAGTATCTACTGACACTGCAATCTCTCTACCAAGGAGTACTACAGATTGACTGACAAGGAGTATCTACTGACACTGCAATCTCTCTACCAAAGAGTACTATAGATTGACTGACAAGGAGTATCTACTGACACTGCAATCTTTCTACCAAGGAATACTACAGATTGACTGACAAGGAGTATCTACTGACACTGCAATCTTTTTACCAAGGAATACCACATATTGAAAGACAAGGAGTATCTATAGACACTGCATACTTTCTATCAAAGAAATACCACAGGTTACCTGACAAGGAGTATCTACTGACACTGCAATCTCTCTATCAAGGAGTACTACAGATTGACTGACAAGGAGTATCTACTGACACTGCAATCTCTCTACCTAGGAGTACTACAGATTGACTGACAAGGAATATCTACTGACACTGCAATCTCTCTACCAAGGAGTACTACAGATTGACTGACAAGGAGTATCTACTGACACTGCATCTCTCTACCAAGGAGTACTACAGATTGATGACAAGGAGTATATACTGACACTGCAATCTCTCTACCAAGGAGTACTACAGATTGACTGAGAAGGGAGTATCTACTGACACTGCAATCTCTCTACCAAGGAGTACTACAGATTGACTGACAAGGAGTATCTACTGACACTGCAATCTTTCTACCAAGGAGTACTACATATTGACTAGTAAGGTATTTCTACTGATACTACAGTCTTTCAACCAATACAGATTGAGTGACAAGGGGTATTTACGGACACTATATTCTTTCTCCATTATAACTACTTCAAAAAGGCGTGTGATGTAATAGTTAGAGACATAGAAAATGGACTCCTCGATCCGAGTTCAAATCCTGGACGAAGCCGTTTGCATTTCTTATGCTTAATAGTACGGAAGACAGGGCTCTTTACCCATGGCTAGGTAACCAGTCTAGGAGAAGGAAAACTCAGAATTCAAACCTGTTAATCTCCGCTTAAAAATTGATCTTGTGTCACATCCTGCTCGTGCGGAGGGGTTGGTATATATATATATATATATATATTATATATAATTATATATATATATATATATACCTACTTCAAGGAATTCATCAAACTTTATGGAATGGTTACAAGAATTATAACACATAGCCCTATGACCCTTGGAAAAGATATGCATCGAACTATTCTTCTATAGTTAAATAGTAGGGCAGACTAGGCTCTTTAACTATGGCTAGGTAACCAGTCTGGGGAAAGAAAACTCTAGATTCAAACCTGTTACATTCCGCTTAAGAAATTGACTTTGTGTCACATCCTGTTTGTTAATTGTTTTATTTTCGGAGTTTCATACATGTTGCTGTAGCATAATCTTTACAGATCATTGTCATCCCTCACAATCCTATAACCCCACCACCAGAACCTTTCCTCTCATAAGCCCTTAAATGACTCACCAAACACGCTGCAGATCCACAAAGTTTGATGTAAATATGACATAGGAAGGACGTCCTTCCCGTTTTATCAGATTGATCAGATGATAAAATGTTATGCTTATGTATCACCATATGTCTCTTAAAACCAGAGGCTGACTTACATACATATACGGGAGATTTTGATTATATATGTCTATGCAAAAAGGGATATACCTATAAAGTAGCATAAATATATATATATATATATATATATATATATATGTCACAAACACACATACAAACACATATTTTCTGAAAATAACACCATTTTAGCATAGAAATTTTTCAAATAAGACCTATGAGTATTTGCAGATAGATAGATAGATAGATAGATAGCAATAGCATAATATTTACAGATCATTGCCGTCCCTCACAATTCTATAACCCCACCTCCAGAACCTTTCCTCTCACGAGCCCTCAAATGACTCATGAAACACGCTGCAGATCCACAAAGTTTGATGTAAATATGACATAGAAAGGACGTCCTTCCCGCTGTATCAGATTGATCAGACGATAAAATTTCGTGCTTATGCACCACCATATGTCTCTTAAAACCAGAGGCTGACTTACATATATATATGGGAGATTTTGATTATATATGTCTATGCAAAAAGGGATATACCTATAAAGTAGCATAAATATATACATATATGTCACACACACACATACATTCATATCTTCTGAAAATAACACCATTTTAGCATAGAAATTTCTCAAATAAGACCTATGAGTATTTGCAGATAGATAGATAGATAGATTGATAGCAATAGCATAATCTTTACAGATCACTGCCGTCCCTCACAATCCTATAACCTCACCACCAGAACCTTTCCTCTCATGAGCCCTCAAATGACTCATCAAACACGCTGCAGATCCACAAAGTTTGATGTAAATATGACATAGAAAGGACGTCCTTCCCGCTGTATCAGATTGATCAGACGATAAAATTTCGTGCTTATGCACCACCATATGTCTCTTAAAACCAGAAGCCGACTTACAGACTTTGTTACAGATTGCACAAGACACATTGCTTGTTCCTGGAGTTTGCATGAGTTTTGCTTCTGCTAGTTCAAATACTTTTGAGCAGTATCTCGTATAGGATACCGCCCGTCAGGATTAGTCAGAAAACTGGGTAGCTAGGTCGGTAGGTAAGTAGGTAGTTTCTATCCACACACACACACACACACACACACACAACACACATATATTATATATATTATATATATATATAATATATATATATATATATATATATATATCGTTCACGAAGGTTTTGAAGTCAAAGACGACAGGCGGATAGATGACATTCTACTTTTCCTTTATATATATTTCTTTTTTTTTTTCATCTAATGTGCCAGATCTTTTCCTTGTCTGCAAATCATATGCAGCCTCACAGTCTCTGTTGTGTCTCTCCGTATGTGATCGCTGGAGAAATGCCTTCCCGCTGTTTGCAGTCAACGCGCGGCTTCCTTGAAAGTGATGACAATTAGTCAGTGCTATGCGTCTACTATTTGATGATGCTGTTAATTCTTTGCTTTTATAACTGTGGTTGTATCATTAACAAAAACGCGGCATGCTCATATCTACGAGGTATGTGCATAAAGTATTCAACCATTTTGAATATTTCAAGATAATATATATTTTTAATTGTGGGGTGTTTTCATTCCATCTTTTTCATACTCATACTGTCGGATTCATTTCCTTTCTTTTAACTTATATATATATATATATATATATATATATATATATATATATATATATATATATATAAGTTAAAAGAAGTTTAAAAAACCGTCAAGAGAATGGCCCGAAACGGTTTGCACACTTTCTCTTCTGATAGCCTATTTCAGTTGTAAACATCGTTTGTTTTTTCATTATATCTTATTCATATATATATATATATATATATATATTATATATATATATATATATATATATTAAGTTTAAGAAAGGAAATGAATCCGACATTATGAGTATGAAAAAGATGGAATGAAAACACCCCACAATGCTGTTAAAGAGAAAACAATTTATAACATAATCATGGCTGATATTGATCAATATTTCGATTTTACAAAAATCATCTTCAGAGCCCGTTTACTCTGTGGTGTTTGTGATCGGAGATAAGAGTCAAATGTGGTCGAATTCTGCTTTTTAGGGCTGGATATGTCAATCAGGAAATCTCACCAGGTCAATTCATACATATATATATATATATATATGAGTATATTTTGGCATCATTTTTTCTTTTAAACATGTTTTGTTAAACTCTACTGACGATTCTTGTCGGACGAGTTTTTGTTCAATCCTTTCTAACTGTCTTGACATCTTTTTAATGTCAGGGTGGAATTGGTGTAGCAATCCACCAAAGGTTCCTATAGCAAATGCTCGTTTTAAAAGCGAGACAACGGAAGCATTCCACCAGTTTCACACCTGAAGATGCCACAGGGACATGCCGAAAGTGCTCGTAAAAAAACCTTTGGTGGATTGTTACACCAATGACCTTAAAAAGATGGCCAGACAGAAAAGATCGAACAAAAACCCATCCGACAAGAATCGTCAGCAGAGTTTAACAAAACACACACACATACACACACACACACACACACAAACAAACACACACAACACAACACACACACACACACACACATATATATATATATATATATATATTATATATATGGAAAAAATTGGGGTTTCCTTGTATACTCGGTTTTCAACCTCACGTGTTCCAATCATACCTTGACTTTCGTTTTTGCATGTACCAATCACGTCCTAAAATTTCAATTTGAACGTTTAATCCTAATCAATGAACGGCTATGAACTTTTCCTGTTGTATACTCTTCTCTTACTTGTATTATTCTTCTGCTCATCTTTGGTATTTTACCTTCATCTTCTAGCGTCTAGACTTCGTCTTGGTGGTCGGTCGCACTTAATTCATTTCTTCTTCTAGATCAGTCTTGTTGCCAAGACATTCATCAACCACAAAACCATATTATTTATGTAAGCTTTTATTTACTTAACTAAACCTATTTCTCTAACTAATAACAGCGCGTGTGTGCAGTGAGCTTCAGCTAAGGTAGAAACATCTTATCTGCCTGGCGTCCAAGCTGAAAACTGAAGAACCAACCAGGTCCCACGTGACATCACGTATTTCGCGGGCTTTCTGTAATATTCCATGGAAAGTCCCGCCCGTGATATGAAAACGGGCCATCCCTTCAGAAATACAGGGGATTAACAATAATCTTATGCAACCGCATAGATTATGTAACATTCCAACATATTTCCAACTGAACATATTCAAAAACATCCATCACTTTTATATTTTCATATTTTGTCGGATTTTTTCCAAACTGTATTTCTTCATAGATGAATAGATTGAACAAACATTACTGGAAACTAGTATTTATCTAACATGTTTGCCACGAGTATATACTCGTGGCAAACATGTTTGATAAATACTTAACTCAATCAATAATTTTCTCAGATCAATGTGTATATCTAAATATCCTTTTTTTTAGGCTGAGTCATCAAGACTGCATAGATATCGGCTTCGTATATGAAAATCCTTCCCGACCACAAGAATTTCATGATAGACGACTGGACGGATATAGTTTATTCAGTTATTCAAGATGCAGCGACGAATCCTTTAGAGTGACCATTAGACTGTGCCATATACTTTCGAAAGAATATTTTTCATCTTTATTTTTTTTAAATGCATTTTCACAAATGTTTGAGAAATTACAAGTAGAGCAAGACGATGCCTTTTATAGCTATAATTATCACAGTATATAAAAGTCCACTTAGCACTATCGAGTTACTTTCATATTCTAGGGTGCGGTACGACCCCCGTCACCCCCCAGAAAAAGTTGTTTAGTTTACGATCTTTAAATTGTGATAGTCATGGTTTTTACAATCCTGAAAAGTCGTCCAGAGTTTCGCTAGATTCCGGTTTTCTCGTAGCAAGTGAATGGTTGACAAATCTCTCATTCGGGGTTTTGATAAAAATGGCGTTCAACCTAGTGCTAGCAATCGATATCTTTCCATTTAAATAGAATGTACCGTGCATTTGATTGGTTGTTTGCACCAGCCAATCATATGAGCGGGATTAAAATTTTACAAACGTCCAAAAGAATCAAAGGTCAAACGTCTTTTAGCGTCTAATGTTGGCGGTTTATTTGAAGTGAGCACACTCGTGTACTCACTTCAAAATGTATCTATTTATTTTAAAATGAGGTACATCGAGTGTGCACACGACTCGGCATATAGCCTAATGTTGACGGAGGTAACGTCATTTAGCGTCTAATGTTGGTGGAGGTATCGGAGTTTGATCACCTCTGATAGGGTCAGCATGGCGAGAGAAGTCTGATGTTGGAAGACCCGAAACTTCCCAATGAACCATGCAGATAACATCACTGACGACAACCACCAGCGCCCCAATTGTAGGAGCGTATATTTAAAGGTTTTAAGAAATAAGTCCATATTTATTCTTGATATTTCTTAGTTCTCCAAAAAACTAATTCAAGAACATTACAAAAAACGGATTATATTGAAAATATCTCCATGAAATGTTATAGTTAAATATAGCAGCTGTAATAATATTTTACATGACAAAATAGTCTCAGTGCTACTGAAAGCAGACTTGGTATTTTTTCCCCTCTTTTGTGACACAATGATTAAATGAGAATACGGGCAGAGAAAAACAAAAGAAGAAAAATAGAATGTGCTAGTTCTAGACATATGTATATGGATGGGGTATGTCCTTAGGGAGACAAGAAATCAGTCAGATAAGGTTCAAGAGAGTCATAAAAGATGTACGGCCACCATGAAGTTAAGCCAGTTAGAGATAATATCTTTTGGGCTAGTTTTAAGAGAAAATGGGTCTTGAAAAAGTTAATGGTCTAAAAATTGGGGACACTGAGACCAATAAAAAAGTAATAGCTATAATTATAATAGAAATTGCAGCTACTGTTGATAATTTTGTTATATAAGCTGTGTGCTAGATCGTCGCTCATACTTATAGACTCGACCATAACTTTGTGACCTATCTCTTGGCCAATCACTGGCAGTACTCTGCTGCTGATACAATACTTAAACTGACCATACTGGCCATAATTACTGCGTCATTCTTGGATGACGGACATAGGATTAAATCACTGGACCTTTACCGATAAGCAGGATAGGACTTCTACTCTCACCAAAGGATTCCATAACACAGGACTTTCTTTAAGCCGTTTTCAACAGTTTACCGGTAGGATGTGTCACAAGTATCTTTAACACATGAAACTAAGTAATGAACCCACCATAAAGAAGCGAAATAACAGTTTCTTTTAGGTTTTACCCGCTCTATTTGAGACCCTTCGT
>CM042169.1:2687845-2712845 GCA_023376005.1 Doryteuthis pealeii
ATACTAACACCTCCGCACGAGGAGGATGTGACACAAGGTCAATTTCTTAAGCGGAATTCAACAGGTTTGAATTCAGAGTTTTCCTTCTCCTAGACCGCTTGCCTAACCAAGGTTAAAGAGGCCAGTCTGCCCTACTATTTACCCATAGCTGGAAGGAGAGTAGAATTCATAACTTTCCCAAAAGTATTAGCGCTAAGTGAAATGCAATTACCACATCCAGGATTCGAACTCGGGGCGAAGAGTCCATTTCCTCTGACTTTAACCATTACACCACGCACTTCCTGATATAGTTCAGTGTCCGGATGGATAAGATATCGTGTTTACCCCCAAAATAAGACACCAGGGTTTATTTTCGGGGTTTAACTTATTGTTCATATATCGAAAAACCAACATTACAAAGTAGAAAATTACGAAATTTCTAAATAAATAGAAATTACGAAAAACGATCTACATTTATTTACTACTTGAAGTGGCTATCCGGCGTTGACTGAGTAGAGGGTATAATAAAATTTAAGGTTATTTCCTAGTTGAGTAACATGATATTACAGGGTGACCCAGAAAAACAGAACCCAAATCATTTATTTTCCCATTAAACTAACCCCAACCCTAAACCCCCTAGTTGAGTAACATAATATTACAGGGTGACCCAGAAAAGACAGAACTCAAATTATTTATTTATTTTCCCATTAAACTAACCCTAACCCCCAAACCTAACCCTAAACGCTAACCCTAAACCCCCTTAGTTGAGTAACATGATATTACAGGGTGACCCAGAAAAACAGAACCCACAATTTTTTAAATAAAACTATTAATTTTAATTTTTGTAAAGTTTAAGTCCAATATGGGTTAGGGTTTAGGTTTAGGTTTAGGGTGAGGGTTAGGGTTAGGGTTGGGTTATAGGGTTAGTTTAATGGGAAAATAAATAATTTGGGATCTGTTTTTTTCTGGGTCACTCTGTAATATTATGTTACTCAACTAGGAAATAACCAAATTTAGTCTCGCAGATCCATTGGTTGTTTTGGTCTTACATAATTGGTGTATGTTTTAATCACGAATGCAACCAATGACTTTCCCCGTTCTTGCTATTCAAATCAAAGTGTTTAAATATCTTTCCAGATATAAATAAATTCTTCATTATTTTTGCACAAGAAGCAAGCTCTGGTGATAGTGAATGTGTATGCATATATATTTACATTTTTGTTAATTTTTGTTATTTTTGTAGTTTCCTCCGGACATACATTCACACAATAATGGTTTTAACAAAACCGGGTTTAATAAATAATTACATGGGTTATTGAGTCAGTAGAGCGTTCGGCTAGAAACCACATGGTTCCTAGTTCGTATGAGTAGCACAGGGATCTGTGCGGTAAAGTAAGGAGCTGATGGTTGGTGTGGCGCTCCACCGCAGATGCCAAAGCAATCTCCTTGGTCTAGCGCTAGTGAAAAGGGGATAGACTCCCTCGCTGATTGGCTGATACCGACTTTAGGCTGCCCCGACGACTTACTTTACTATTAACGAAGGTTGAGATTAAAAAAACGGGGGTTTGTTTAGCGTTTATATAAACAAACTACCGATTTTTTTTAATCCCAAAATTTTGAGTGTCGCGTCTGACGATTGCAGTAAACATGAAACTAATAGTAACGAGATATTGATATCCATAATATAATATATTATTGATTGTAAATCTGCTCTGCTAATTTAGCATTGAGCACCTTCATATGCTAATACTTTTCTCATTCATTCTCTATTCCTTATATATACTAGCAAATATATGCACCCTCCGGGTGCCAGTATTTAAGTTTAAATGTAATAAAATATTAGATTAAATCAGAAATGCTAATGAAACTGAAGAAGAATTCAGATAAACAGATTTGAAACGGAGGGGGTATAATCGGAAAATAGAACAACTGAAACTTACTCTTTCATCACTTCCGTTTTTCAATGCTAAATTTTCGTAATTTTACTATTTAGTTAAAATAGGAAGTAAAGAATAAAATTACAGTTATTTCTTCTTGTTTATGAATTTCTTTTAGGATTTATTGAAGAGATTTTTACTCATATTCATTAAGATAAAACCAAACAATTAGAAATCAATAATACCAAGCACATATTTATTAAAATCAATTTTTTTAATATCAATATGCAAATTAGCTTTACGTTTACACTGAAAACTGGTATTTTGTTGTATATATAAATACAATTGCATGTTATTAGTATTTAGGTGAGGCCAACAGTATTAATAATGTTAAACAGTTTTATTATTAATTGAGGTTTAAATAGAAATAGAATCCTGGAGAATGTGACGTAAATAACTTAGGGAATTGTGACTTGAGTAGTGATAGAGTTTCGGTTACAGGCAGAAAAACTCACAATCTCCATTATAATAAGAAGATATATATATATATATATATATATATATATGGGAGTATTCTTCTGTAAATTCTTGCTGATCTTAACAATGCTATTGTCTAGATGGTCTCAATTCTTCCTATGATTTCCTATTCCTCTTGTCTGTTTTCTAAATTTTCGGGGGACAGTTCCAAGTGCATCTATTACAATTGGTATCGCTTTCGCCCTCGTATACCACAGGGTTTTTTTTTCAGTTCTCTGGCAAGGTCTAGGTATATGTCTATCATCGTTTTCATTTAACTTCACCCTCTGATCTGCTGGAACTGCAAAATGTGGATGCTTTTGAGTCTTCATCTGCTTTCCTATTCTTCCACTCCCTTTTCAAAATTCTTGGGGATGTTTCCAAGGAAACCGACTACAATTGGTACGGCATCCTCATTCATATTCTATAGTTTTTTGTTTGTTTTTTTTAAAAAAAATTTATTTTTCATTTCGATTTCAAAGTCTATGTACTTGTTTATCTTTTTGTTTTGTTTTCTTTTTCCGTTATGCTCCATCGAATCAACAAAATTCACTAGATGACAACTTCTTTTGTTCTTGTTAATTAACACTAGTTCTGGTCTTCTGGCCGGTATTAGGTGATCCGTCTGTATCTCCAACTCTCAGAGATTTTTTTTTCGTCTATTTCCCAAGAACGGATTCCGGTTTGTGAATTTACCATTTGGTAACATGGTGAAAATTGAATTTCTTGCATAATTCCCAGTGGATCACCATTCCTACCCAGTTATGCACAGTCTTGTACTACCGTTATGCTAATTTGCTGCATTCTTTTATTATAGAATTAACCGTTTCATCTCTGTCTCCACACATCCTACACTTGCACTTCTGTTGTGTTTATCTACCTTCACTTTGATATAGTTTGTTTTCATGACATCGTTTTGTGCTGCTATTATAAGAGATTCCGTTTCTCTCTTGAGGTTTCCTTTTTTAACCATGTTCACGTCATCTCATGCGTAATTTTCCTTGAAGTTTCTTCGTAATTGTTTTTCCTCTCATTTCTGGTTTCTCGGATTGTTTTCTTTTTTTCTCTGCTAGTTTATAAGTTGCAACTGTTGTGATTCATCATGTTTTGCTTTATCTCTTATATTAATACGTTAGTAACTAACTACCTACCTCTGTGTGTCACATTTTAACAACCACGATCCGGAGAGGCTTCATAGTTGAGGAGTCGGTACGAGTACGGGCTTTAGGTAGGGGGATGGGGATGGGCGTTATTGCCAGAGCTGAATAAAGGATCATTCGGTTTTTTATTGTAAAGAAAGAGAGGGAAGAAAAAGGACATGCTACTCACTAGAAAAAAATTAATTATAAAGAGAAAAAAAACAGGAGACTGAGTGAAAGATTACTAGAGTGAGGAGTGAGAGCGCGGAAGCTGTTTTGATATAATTGAATGAACAGATGAAAAGAAGAAACAATTTATGTGTGAGAAGAAGTTAAACGTTTAATTATCATACCACGGTATATCCACAGTTCCTGCTAGTTATTATTATAATACTCGTGTTCCTTAAAAGTACGACCCTTATCTATTTTGCAACATCGAAATCGTCAAAATGTTATGCAAAAATGTTGTTGTTGAATGTATCCTTCCGTCTGATAAAGACGATGGCGTAGTGTCCACTTTTTTAATCTGCAACTGCGCGTGTGGCAGAACAGACCAATTTTTGAATGGCAATCTCTGGTGCAGTGACAGCAAACAAACAGTGATGCTTGCTGGAGATGCTGTTGTCTCTCCTTCCTTTTGGCTCTCTTTTCTGTGGCGGCTTCCTTTCCTCTCTTTTTCATTCCTTTTCGTTCCTTGTTTGACAAGGAGGCGCCAGGTAGCACGGTCTTCTGCACAAGCCTCCTATGGGTTGATGTTAATGTGGTATGTCTCCATGTTTCTCTTGCAGACATCTTTAAAGCGCAAAAATGCAAAAATGTAAATCCTGGTAATCTGGTGTTTCTTATCTGGCGAATTTAAAATGTTTTCACCTCAGCGAATAATGAACCACTCCGTTTTTATTTTACAGAAAGAAAAGGGACCATATTACCTTTAATTGCAAAAAAGAAAAAAGTTATACAATAGTTTCGAATTTTTTTCTTTTTTGCAACATCAAGGTTTTTGTTTTGAACTCATATGATTTTTGTCTCCGCTCTTAACAACACGGAATATAAACAAGCTCTGATGATGATTTTCATTAAATCGAAATATTGTTCAATATCAGCTAAGTTATAAAATGTTTTCACTTTAACAGCATTTTGTGGTGTTTTCATATCTTTTTATATATACTCATACCGTCGGATTCATTTCCTTTCTTTTAACTTATATATATATATATATATATATATATATATATATATATATATGGATAAAAGTAACCTACTCGAGTTTCATCGCCTGATTCGTCAGGGTTACATCCGTTGAATTAATCGAGTTTTCGATTAATCTCAGTTGGTACAATACATTGTATAGTACCAACATAATATACATTGTATTGTACCAACTGAGATTAATCGAAAACTCGATTAATTCAACGGATGTAACCCTGACGAATCAGACGATGAAACTCGAGTAGGTTACTTTTATCCATTATATAAATAAAATTTGCTCTACATTGTATTGAGCACTTTGTATTTGATTTTTTCTCAGTCTTAACCCCTGGATACTGTGCGCTTCCAACGATCGTACTCGTACCCACCGGTAAGCTACTACACATACTTTAAAATATATATATATATATATATATATATATATATATATCTTATTATAATGGAGATTGTGTGCTTTTCCGTCTGTAACCGAAACTATATTACTACTCAAGTCACAATTCTCTTAGTTATTTATATAACATTCTCAATGATTTTATTTTATTTAAACCTCAATTATTAATAAAATTTATTTTACATTATTATTACTATTAACCATATCTACATACAAATGACATGCAATTGTATTTATATATACAACAAAATAGCGGTTTACAGTGTGAATGGTAAGGCTAATTTGCATATTGATATTAAAAATGTGATTTTAATAAATATGTGCTTGGTATTATTGATTTCTAATTGTTTGGTTTTATTTTAATGAATATAAGCAAACATTTATTCAATGAATCTTAAATGAAATCCGTTAACAAGAAAAAATAACTGTCATTTTATTCTTCACTTCCTCTTTTAACTAAATACTTAAATTCGAAAAAATAACAATGAAAGACGAGAATGATGGAAGAGTAAGTTTCAGTTGTTCTCTTTTTCGATTATACTCTCCTCTATTTCAAATCTTTTTATCTGCATTCTTATTTAGTTTCATTAGCCTTTCTAATTTAATATAATATTTTATTACATTAAAACTTAAATACTTGCACCCGGAGGGTGCATATATTTGCTAGTATATATATATATATATATATATATATGTTGAAAACTTGGCATAATTGTCATTTTATAGTTGTTGCTTTTTTGGCGTGTATTCATGACTCCTCAGTTCAGCTACGGTGCACAAACGGTCGAAACACTTACTGCTATTTTGCGAATGAGTTCAAGAGGCGAATTGCACAAGAGAAAAAAAAAACTAAGAAAGAAAGAAAGAAAGAAGATAGACTGAGCTACAAAAGCAGAAGAAGGAAAAGTTTAAACGCGAGGAAACGTAAAGCAGAGAGTCAAGGAAAACCGTTTTCCTCATAATTGCTCTCTCTTAACCTGATTGAAATATCACATATATATATATATATATATATATATATATATATATATATATATATATATTGCCTTGTTATGTTGTAAGCAATACAATTATTTTCTTCTTATGTAATATTCCTGGCTTAGACTCTTGAAATCTAGAGATTATAAGCCTATTGTCTGCTAATATATATATATATATATATATATATATATATATATATATATATATATATATATATATATATATATATATATATATATATATATATTAGCAGACAATAGTCTTATAATATATATATATATATATATATATATATATATATATATATATTGCAGACAATAGTCTTATAATATATATATATATATATATATATATATATATATATATATATATTCTGATATATATATATATATATATATATATATATATATATATATATATATATATGTGTGTGTGTGTGTGTGTGTGTGTATTTGGGCAGCATTTTTTCATTTATGCATGTTGAATTAAACAAAAGACATATCTCCTATTTAACAATTTTATTTTTGATCTTTTCAAGTTTTCTGGCCAACTTTTTAATATGTGGGTGGAATTCCTGGATTAGTCCACCAAAGTTCAGTTCCCGAATACTTTTGGCACTTCGAAGTGCCATCATCAGGGGGTGATGTATTCCAGTTTTTTCAAATATGTTTATATACATATTACTTCCAATATATAGTCGTTAGAGCGTCCGACTAGGAGTAGCAAGGTTCCGGATTTGATACTGGCCCTCGCCAGCTCACCACATGAGAAGTACAGGGATCTGTGTGGTAAAGTGTGGAGCTCTTGATAGGTGCGGCGCTTTGCCTCAAACGCCAAAACATTTTCTTTGGTTGAATATATATATTTGCATACATATATACTAGACAAAACGTGAGCCATTGGGTCACCCATTCAGCTCTCGGTAGATAATTGGGATTAGGTATGTATTGCCAAAGATGAGGTCCAATCCGTATTTTACAAAATAAATCTACCTCCCTCCCCAATTGAAAAAAACAAAACCAAAATCAGAGAATTATCCGATTTTATTGAAATTTCCAATGTCGATTTATCAATGAATGAATTCCATAATACATCATTTATTTCATTTCAAAACTTTGATCTTTTCAAGTCAATTAATTTTGCCCCCATCGCTTATTTTGGAGACGCAAAATATCGGTGAGGTTACATAAAGGGGAAATTAATTACAGTATTAATAAAAAGACAAAATACTGTCGGTGTGAATAGAAGAAAACAATTTTTTTAGATCGTCTTATTTTTCTGCGTGTTTAGACCAAAAAGACAAAGACATTTCATTTAAAAGTTATTAATTCTTCTGTAATGAGTGTATTTATTATTTTGTGTTATTGATTTCTCAGAAGAAATAATTATAAGCCTTAAAATCCTAAATGATATTTTTTATTTCGTATAGACATAAAAAGCGGGCAGGTTTGCGATATATTTGAGCAAAATTGACCGAAAATAATAGTATTAAATAGGCACTGCCAATTTGTTCACTCATTTTCAATTTAAAAAGGATTTAAAATTAATAAAATCGATTATTTGCGGTCAAATTTTTGTCTAAGTCGAAAAGTAGTAAAATAAAGACCATCAGTAAAAAAAGGCAAAATAATATTACACATGTAATTTATTTTTTAATAAATTTTAAACTTTTATTTTCGGTCAAATTTTTTACAAATATATCGTAAACATGACCGCTGTTTTTATGTATATCCCTAAAAATTATTTTAAGTCTTTTAACAGTTTATTCTTTGAAATCAATAACACAAATAACAAATACACTCAATTACAGAAGAATTGGTAATTTAAATGAAATATCTTTTATTTCGGTGAAACGTGGATAGTCATCATCTTTCACTGGTTCACTTAAGCCGTCTCTACAGGTAGGTATTGAGCACCTTTCAATATTTATCATCCTGACTCTTTTGGTTGCCTCCTTTACTGTTATATATTGTACAAACGGAAATATGAATTTCTGGTTTTATTAAACAAAGAAGTTTTTACAACTGCCCGTTATCAGATCAGGAGATAAAAATACGTGGGTGTAGCTAGGAAGAGAAAAGAACTGAGGGCTTCAGACAGGTCAGTCGTCAGAGTCCCGGAGGCAGTCACGCGGAGAGAGAGTGAGGTGATCGGGGGCAGTGGTCGGCCGAGCGGGACCTCGTGTAGTTGGTGTCGGAAAAGCTAGCGTTAATATTTACCAACTGAAAAAGCTTATCGCCCAGAAATTGAATCGAAGGACCGAAAGTGTAAAGACTGAATATATTAATTAAACTGACCCTCTCTCTCGAAGTTAAGAAGCTTGAATTTATTTCAATAAACTTCTGGAGGATAACTTTGGTGTTATTGTCATCCCTTACAGCGAAGATAAAACTATTGCAATTTATTACAGTGACGACGCGCTATGCAACATTACTATCTTGATCGGTTTTACTTTGTTCGTTTTTGTTTGTTGAATCTTGCCCCATTACTTTAATATTTTTTCCATGTGTGAATATATCTTAGTCCATATATGTAACACGATAAGTGCAAGTTAAATTTGTAAAAGTGATCGTTACAAAGTAATAAGCAGTATTATCTGCGTTATTCGGACGATTGTCCTCATCTTCATTGTTATCTGTACAACGTTTCGGCCGATGTGCCCTCCGGCCTTCTTCAGGTATTTCTTGTCGGACTCGGGAACCTTCTCGGACTCGGGAACCTTCTTTTCGAACTCGGAAACCTTCTTGTCATAATCGGGAGCAATCACGGAACTTTGAACCTAACCCTTTATTTAGTCAATATCGCCCGAAACGTTGTACAGATAACAATGAAGATGAGGACAATAGTCCTAATAATGCAGATAATACTAATCATGAAGCCTCATTCAGATGAAAAGCAATGTGTCTGTCTGTTAACCTCTTCTTCTTCTTCTTCTTCTTCTTCTTCTTCTTCTTCTTCTTCTTCTTCTTCTTCTTCTTCTTCTTCTTCTTTTCATCATCATTATTATTATTATTATTATTATTATTATTATTATTATTATTATTATTATTATTATTATTATTATCTACTCCTTTTGAGTTTCCACATCAGCGTTAGCTGATGGTATTTCACCGGAGTCTGAGTGACAGCAAGTCTCCTCAGGTCTCCTGTACTCTTCTGAGTATTCTGGCAGATTGCAGCAGTGCAGTGTTCTGGATGGTATCAATCCTTCCTCTGATTTCCAAACTTTCCAAACCCTTTTCCAATACTTTTGGGACCGTTCCAAGTGCACCAACTACAATTGGTATCACTTTCACTTTCATATTCTATAAATTTTTAGTTCTCTAGCAAGGTCCAGATATTTCCATTTTTTTCATTTTCCTTTAGCTTCACCCTGTGATCTGCTGGAACTGCAAAATCACCAGTTGACAAGTTCTTTCTAGGTCTGGTCTTCTTGCTGGGATAAAGTGATCCGTTATTATTATTATTATTATTTGTTTATTTATTTATTTGCTTCCTTTTTATTTATTTATTTTTCTATTTGCTTCCTATTATTATTTTCTTTTACGTCTTCTTCTACTTCTTCTTTTTCTCTTTTTTCTTCCTCTTCTTTTTTATTATTATTATTATTATTATTATTATTATTATTATTATTATTGTGAGTTTTCACCCATTATTATTATTATTATTATTATATTATTATTATTATCAACAAGATTTTGAAATTTAAGACCATAACAGAGCATATGTCATTTCTTAACCCCAATTCTTAACTTTCTTCTTTCTCTTTCTCTTTCTAATTTGTTGGCTCTGAATTTCTATCCCTTCTTCATAAACACTAAAATGAGTAGTTAGTTTCTTGTAAGTAGTGCTCATAAATATTTGAACAAGCACATAATATGTTGTTTATTAGTTATTATTGCAAGGGCCATTACGACTTTTGAGAAAAGAGGATCAAATTAACTTAGTTATGTTGATAGCAATATAATTTACTTCTTCCCTGGTGTTACACACACACACAAACACACACACACACACACACACATATATATATATATATATATATATATATATATATATATATATATATATATAAGGTAATATGAGGTATATATATATATATATATATATATATATATATATATATATATATGTCTATAACCTTGCTGATGAGACCTAATAGGTCTAAATGTACATTCAGGGATTGACATTTTCTCGATTTGTTTAGCCTTACATTTGAACATATATGCCCGCCTAAATTCATTAATTATTAACTAATTAATTTTCAAAAATAGGTATGACCTCAATTAAGCACATAGCCTCCATATATATATATATATATATATATATATATATATATATATATGTGTGTGTGTGTGTGTGTGTGTGTGTGTGTTGTGGTAATTTCATTTTCACTTAGCGTTAATACCCTTGGGAAAGGTATGAATCCTACTCTCCCTCCAGCTATGCATAAATAGTAGAGCAGACTGGGCTCTTTAACCTTGGTTAAGCAACCGGTCTAGGAGAAGGAAACCTCTGAATTCAGACCTGTTGAACTCCGCTTAAGATATTGACCTTGTGTCACATCCTGCTCGTGCGGAGGGGTTAGTGGAAAAAGGAAAAGTGGACAAAAAATAATAACTCAAACAAGTAGATGTAGGAGAGATATATTTCGTTCTGCTTTAAGCGGGAACTTCGTTAGTCAATTTATTCAAAACATGGAACATACATTTGTATTTATAGAAGAGAAAGTGAGTTTGGTGATGAAATTTAGGGGAAGGGAGAGTTTGTGATGATTTGGTTGGTCAGAGGATATCTATCATAGAAAGTGGAGGGGGAAGATCAGAGGATTGTAGTTTGTTCGGGGAGATAAGATGACCAACCAAGAATTTTAACCCACTTCACCCTACCAACCCCTTTCCTAACAAGCACCTAGCAACCTCCTCATCTCATCTATAATAATAATAATAATAATAATAATAACAAGCACAACGAGAATACAAAACTAGACACGACTGGGTTGGGAAGCTGATCTACTGGGAATTATGCAAACAATTTAATTTTGACCATACAACAAAATGGTATATGCATAAACTAGAATCTGTTCTTGAGAACGAAACGCATAAAATTCTCTGGGACTTTGAAATAAAAACGGATCACCTTATCCCAGCAAGAAGACCAGACCTAGTGTTGATAAATAAAAAAGAAAGAACTTGTCAACTGGTGGATTTTGAAGTTCCAGCAGATTACAGGGTGAAGTTAAAGGAAAATGAAAAAATGGACAAATATCTGGACCTTGCCAGAGAACTGAAAAAGTTATGGAATATAAAAGTGAAAGTGATGCCAATTGTAGGTGGTGTACTTAGAACAGTCCAAAAAGGATTGGAAAAGGGTCTGGAAAGTTTGGAAATCAGAGGAAGAATTGAAACCATTCAGAATACGACACTGCTGCAATCTGCCAGAATACTAAGAAGAGTCCTGGAGACCCGAGGAGACTTGCTGTCACTCAGACTCCAGTGAAAGACCATCAGCTAATGCTGATGTGAAAACTCAAAAGGAGTAAATAATAATAATAGTAAGAAGAAGAAGAAGAAGAAGAAGAAGAAGAAGAAGAAGAAGAAGAAGAAAATAACAACAACAATATCAACAACAACACAACAAACAAGAAGATGAAGAGAAAGAAGATTACAGTGTCAAATAATAATAATATTAATTATAATAATAATAATAATACGTGTAGATATAAATCTTATGTCTTATATAAGTAAAACGTGTTTCTTTCGTTTAGTTTTATTTACTTCCTCGTAAGTATTACTGCCACAGACAATTGTTTGTCATTTTTATTATTTTTGTTTTCTTTTTCGTTATTACTTTTCTTTTTTCTTTAGTTTTTTTTATTTAAAAAATAATTTTCTTTCTTTTATTTACTTTCTTTTTTTTCCTTTCTTTTTTCCTTTTTTTTCTTTTTTCTTTCTTTTTACTTTCTCTTTCTTTCTTTTTTTCTTTTCCCTTCTTTTTCTTTATCTTTTTTCTTTCTTTTCTTTCTTTTTTTTACTTCCTCGTCATTTTTATTATTTTTACTTTATTTTTATTTTTATTTATTTTTCTTTATTTCTTTTTCTTTTTTTTAAAAACTTTTTCTTTCTTTCTTTTTTATTTTCCTTCCTTTTTTTCTTTCTTTTTTCTTTCTTTTCTTATAGTTTTCTTCCTTTTTTTTACTTCCTCGTAAGTATTACTGCACCAGAGAATTGTTCGTCATTTTTATTCTTTTTTTCTTTTTCTTTCTTTCTTTTTCTTTCTTTCTTTTTCTTTCTTTTTCATTTTTTTTCTTTTTTCTTTCATTTTACTTTTTCTTTCTTTCTTTTTTCTTTTCCTTCCTTTTTACTTTCTTTTCTTATAGTTTTCTTCCTTTTTTTTTTACTTCCTCGTAAGTATTACTGCACCAGAGAATTGTTCGTCATTTTTCTTCTTTTTTTTCTCTTTTTCTTTCTTTCTTTTTCTTTCTTTCTTTTTCTTTCTTTTTCATTTTTTTCTTTTTTCTTTCTTTTTACTTTCTCTTTCTTTCTTTCTTTTTTCCTTTCTTTTTCTTTCTTTTTCATTTTTTTCTTTTTTCTTTCTTTTTACTTTCTCTTTCTTTCTTTCTTTTTTCTTTCTTTTCTTATAGTTTTCTTCCTTTTTTTTACTTCCTCGTAAGTATTACCGCACCAGAGAATTGTTCGTCATTTTTATTATTTTTTTTTCTTTTTCTTTCTTTCTTTTTCTTTCTTTTTCATTTTTTCTTTCTTTTTCTTTCTATTTACTTTCTTTTTTCTTTCTTTTTCTTCTTTTTCTTTCTTTTCTTTCTTTTCTTTTCTTATAGTTTTCTTCCTACTTTTCTTACTTCCTCGTAAGTATACTGCACCAGAGAATTGTTCGTCATTTTTTTCTTTCTTTTTTTCTTTTTTCTTTCCTTTTTTCTTTTTTTCTTTCATTTTCCTTTTCTTTTTCTTTTTTCTTTCCTTCTTTTATTTCTTTCTTTTTTTCTTTATTTTTTTAAATTTTTTCTTTCTTTTATTTACATTTTTCTTTTCCTTTCTTTTTTTCCTTTTTTTCTTTCTTTACTTTTCTCTTTCTTTTTTCTTTACCTTTCTTTCTTCCTTCCTTTTTTCTTTCTTTTCTTATAGTTTTATTTCTTTTTTTTTTACTCCTCGTAAGTATTACTGCACCAGAGAATTGTTCGTCATTTTTATTATTTTTATTCTTAATTTCTTTTTCTTTCTTTGTCTTCTTCTTTCTTTCTTTCTTTTCTTCTTTCTATTTTTCTTTCTATTTTTCTTTCTTTTTCTTTCTATTTTTCTTTCTATTTTTCTTTCTTTTTATTCCTTCTTTCTTTTTGTTTCTTTCTTGTGTTAATTTCAAGAGGATCTGGTGAAGTGGCTTGCGGGCAATAAATAACGGAAACGGATAGAGCAGAGAAAAAAAAAGAAGAAAAAAAAAACCTTCATTCATATTCATTTAAAAAAAGTCAAGAGAACCTTTTAGTGAAGAGGAGTTTGGGGGTGGGGGCATAATTGCTCCCCCCCCCTCACAACAAAGATGACTTTTTAATTGGCCAGGTATCATCAGAGAGAAAATGACACTCAGATGTTAAAATATTAATATATGTGCCGATGCACATCATAAATATATATATATATTATATATATATATATATATACACACATATATAAATATATATATATAATATATATATATATATATATATATATGCACACATAATATTATAGATTCGGTAAATTATGAAATATTCCCATTTGTACATTCATATATATACAAATATATATATATACATATATATGTATATATATAATATTATGTGTGTGTGTGTGTGTGTGTGTGTGTATGTGTGTGTGTGTGTGTAAGATAGGAGGGCGTTGACCACAACAAGAAATGATGTCAGTTTCTCGATTATGTGATCATCATACCAAGTCTACAATAATATATATATATAATATATATATATTATATATATATATATGAGTAAGAAAAGGTGGAATGAAAACATCACACAATGCTGTTAAAGAAGAAAAACAATTTATAATATAATCATAGCTGATATTGATCAATATTCGATTTTTACAAAATCATCATCAGAGCTCATTCACTCCCGTAGTTGTTTGGGTCGGAGAGGAAAGTTAAAATGAGTTTACAAAACAAAAACCTAATACTGCAAAAAAACGAAAGACGTTACAATATTCACCAACGTGGGCATTTCGGCCATATATATGTCGGTCATGTTCCATGTATATCTTTTGACAATAAATGTAGCGAATTTTGAGATGTTGGCAACAAAGCGAAAAACAATTTAAACGGAAAGGGGATGGGTGTTAAGAAATGTGGCGGTTGGAATTCAAAAGACTTTTATTAAAGGATTTTTTACGATTAAATGTTTTATTATTTAAATTTTATTTTTAAGTTCTGTGTTCATAAATGATTAGATATTTACTGTAATTAGTTTTTATATATAAAGTGAAAAAGTTATGACGCGGAATTGTTAATATTTAGAAAAGGAGTTTTATATATTTTTATTTAACGATTAATTATTTTTAAATTTCTAATTATTATTATTATTAAGTTCTGTATTTAATAAATGATTAAATATTTATTGTGTTTTGTTTTTATATATAAAGTAAAAAGGTTATGGGCGGAATTGGTATTATATTTTAGATAATGTTAAGCGATTTGGATATCAATGTAAGGTATTATTTTAAACCGAAAACAAAAACAAAATAAAACGGAAAAGATCTTATTCATAAAACAAAACAATAAGAGATAAGATCTTTTCCGTTTTATTTTGTTTTTGTTTTCGGTTTAAAATAATACCTTACATTAGATCCAAATCGCTTAACATTATCTAAAATAATAACCAATTCGCCCCAACCCTTTTTTACTTTATATATAAAAACAAACACACATAAATAATTAATCATTTATAAATACAGAACTAATAATAATATAATTAGGAAATTTAAAAATAATTAATCGTTAAATAAAAATATATAAAACTCCCTTTCTAAATATTAACATATTCCGCTCATAACTTTTTCACTTTATATATAAAACTAATTACAGTAAATATCTAATCATTTATGAATCACAGAACTTAAAAATAAAATTTAAATAATAAAACATTTAATCGTAAAAAAATCCTTTAATAAAAGTCTTTTGATTCCAACCGTCACATTTCTTAACACCCATCCCTTCCGTTTAAATTGTTTTCGCTTTGTTGCCAACATCTCAAAAATTCGCTACATTTATTGTCAAAAGATATACATGGAACATGACCGACATATATATCGGCCGAAATGCCCACGTTGGTGAATATTGTAACGTCTTTCGTTTTTTGCAGTATTAAGGTTTTGTTTGTAAACTCATTTTAACTTTCCTCTCCGACCCAAACAACTACGGGAGTGAATGAGCTCTGATGATGATTTTTGTAAAATCGAAATATTGATCAATATCAGCTATGATTATATTATAAATTGTTTCTCTTTAACAGCATTGTGTGATGTTTTCATTCCACCTTTTCTTACTCATATTGTCGGATTAATTTCCTTCTTTTTTTACTTATATATATATATATATATATATATATACAATGCATAGTTCACATAAATCTGAAAATATTATATGTGCATCAACACACACACACACAACACGCATCACACACACACACACACACACACACACACACACACACACACACAATATAATATAATATATATATATATATATATAATAATAAAAAATACCTTCACATTATTGAAGTTGGGGTAACGTGAAGCTAATTTTTAAAATTCTATTTTCTTTCCTTCTTGTTGTTCCATCATTTACATAAACCTATCCCCCTCTTTTACCCAATATATACATTTTGACACCGGTTGTTAACTTTTGAAAAAGCACCGGTTGAAAGGACCCTTAATTTGTATCGTCTTTTGCCTCCTTTTTTTAATTCGTTTAATTCTGATCATTAATAAAGTATGTTATTATTCAAAGCATATATATATATATATATATATTATATATATATTGTGTGTGTGTGTGTGTTTGTGTGTGTGTGTGTGTGTTCTTGTTGTGTCCGTTACTCAGTGAGGCACACAATCATCAGACAGAAAGAGGAGGAAAAGTGGTGCGTCAACCATCATTTATAGTATGAGAAATTGGCTGAATTCTGATTTAGGTCGGGAAATTAAAACGGAGAGTTTTTTGGTGGTCCCCAATGACAGTTTAACTACAGTCTATGAATTAACATTTTGCGAATTGGGTTACGGTTTTAGGCGATTAAGGTTGTTTTTAATTACGTATTGCTTTAAAAAATAAACAACAAAAAACCCAAATTAACCCAAATTACTATACATTTAAGTTTAATTGAAATTATACAGCAATACTAACACAAACAACTTGTCTCAATAATAGATCAATAATTAATTCCAATCGTTAATTAATATTAGTAATTTGTTTTTGTTTTTTGTTGTTTATTTTTTTAAGCAATATGTCATTAAAACAACCTTAATCCCCTAAAACTGTAACCCAATTCGCAAAATGTGTAATTCATAGACTGTAGTTAAACAGTCACTGGGTACCACCACAAACTTTCCGTTTTAATTTTCCGACCTAAATCAGAAGTCAGCCGTTAGAATGCCACCGACTGCACCTCTTGCAAGAGGGGCAGACTCCCCAATAGACCACCTGTTGGCCGTTGCTGGCGAAAACTGAGGCTTAAGGATAGAACCCAGGTTTGAGCAGTCCATGACAGGCAATGCACTTGGTCCTTACTTGTGCTAGACAGTCGGTCGGAGAGGCCCCTCCGATCAATAGGCTGGTCAGGCCAAACCTAGCACTTATTATGATTGCCCCAACCCTATTGCTCTTATGGCAACCACTAACCCTTTTATCATCATGGATGCTAGAAGGTGGTGGTGAGGTCTACATGTCCTGGTAATGACGTTAAACTCTATCTGATGGTGAGGTTCCAGTGCTAATTTTGCCGACGTGATGATGATGATATTCACATCCAGTGCAATTCACAATGTGTCTGTATAAAAATCATGTTCATTAAACATATACATTTCTTAATAACTTTTGACGTTTGGGAATGTGGAACACCCCCTTCATCACCATTGCTTTCTGGTCCACTCTTACCCGGAGTGGTAGTACCTGCTAGGGTTCCATCTATGGGTAAATAAGAAAACATGAGTTTGTAAACAAAATTGATTATCCATTAAGAATGAATCTATTTCAAAATTTGTTGGCATTAAATGGCCACTGAGGTTTATATGCCGTAAGCAAACCAAACCAATAACGCCTTCATCAGATGGTGATACTGGGTCCAGGCAAGATTTCGGGATCGGAGCATCATTACCACAACTCAGAGTATTTTTTAGTGTGAATTTCATGTTAAATAAGAAGTTAGATAAATAAATATATAAAGGACAGTTGTGTGTATGTGTATGTCCGGAGGAAACTTCGAATAATAAAACAATTAACGACAAAATAATATGTATACACATTAAATATCACCAGGGCTTGGTTTTGAGAAAAAATAATAAAGTTTGATTTATATTTGTGAAGGTAATTAAAAAAATAAAATATAAATGATAGTATAAGGGAAGGTGTCAAAGTTTACATACTTTGCATACAAATAACTCCGACGAAGGTTAATTAGACAAAACATTTAATATACACAGCACATGGATAACTATTACAACGTACATAGTAAAAGAGTTACATATATAAAGGGGGTACACAAATAAAGATAAAGACACATTCATGAATGGTACATTATAACATAAAAGAGTACAGACATGAGACTAGCGATAGTCCATGCTGTAAAGAACTTACAGTAATGTAAGGGGGGCGGAGCCCCAACGAGAGGGGTTAGATAAAATCTACCCCATGTGGCTCGTAGTTGCTAAACAGGAAAAGAGAGCGAAAGGGTTTGAACCCGGCGCTTAAATACTATGGTGCCCTAGCGGGCACCAGCAAACTAAAAGGCAGACAACTCCACCAGGCAAATACAAACTAACGCTACAATAGCACCAACCATAGAATTTATTTTGCATTTAAGATTTAAAATAGTAGACATTAATTTCTATTTTCAGAGTCACGGAATCAATGCAAGGTTTTCTTTTTACATAGGGATTTTAATGGGGCATCCTGCGGGATCCAACTCGTGATTCATTAATAATGGATCTGTAAGAATAACTTTTGCTACCTCCTCTCTACCAGGCGAAGCTGGATAGCCGCTTCTAGTCTTATATAAGTAAACATGTTTTAGTGTGAATTTCATGTTAAAAAAAGAAGTGAAAAAAAAAAAGAAGGAGTATATAAAGAGATAAATAGAATGGTTAAATTCTGGGAATGAAGCTTCAATAAGAACGACGAATAGTAAGCAAAATCCTGCTGGGTGCATCTATTTGAAATGATAAGGATTGAAAGTTTGAAAACGATGTTAGGAAAGATGCCGCTCAGAAGATGGAGGTAAAACATATCGCTTCAAGAAATGATGGAGAAAAGATGAAGAGTCGGCAATCACCGTTCAAAGTTGACAAGCTCTGCACTCTATTTATATCAGATTTATTGAGAGCACACACACACACACACACACACAACACACACATATATATATATATATATGGGACTAAAGTGATGGACTTTGGTCTTTCTCTTTTCCATTGACCCCGGTGAATTTGGTATTATATTTTTACTAACAAATTATTTATCTTTTTTTTCTCACACAAAAAAGGGTGACTAATAGAATTAGTTATATATATATATATATATATATAATATATAATAATATATATAAGTATATATTATATATATATATATATATAGGAAAGACAGTGAGGAAATTAATCCGACAATATGAAAGAAAATATTTTAAAAATATAAACAAACACAGGATTTTATGATTAGGGGAAACAATTTTATGTGTCAATATTAAGCATTTCGGTTATATTGTACCATCTCAGGACACTGTTAAGTAATGTTTATGTGAGGGACAAAATGAAAGATGTTAAGTGTACAGTGAATGTGTGAATATGATGTTATTAACCGTTAATTTTTATATGCGCGTTGTTTACGAAAAGCAAATGATCTTCACCTTCCATTTTTGCACATGCATTGATCACGTCATCAGCTTTCGTAAACAAACGCGATCTAAAAAATAACGGTTAATAACATCATATTCACACATTCACTGTACACTTAACATCTTTCATTTTGTCCTCACATAAAAAATTACTTAACAGTGTCCTGAAGATGGTACAATATGAGGAAGAAGATTGATATTAAAATTGTTTCCCCTATCATAAACATCCTGTGTTTGTAATATTTCTAATAATTTATTCTATATAATTCATTATATACTTTAATATATTATATATATATTATATATTATATAATAATATATATGAACTGAATGAACAAATAAAAGGTTTCAGCTTTTATTTATTTACATGAACAATATTTTCAACCAATGGTTTCCTGCTAACGTTTTCGTCAGGTAAACGAAATATTTTTTTTTAGATGATAGAAATGGTGTACCCAATTTTAGACCATTTCTATCATTTTTTTATAAAACTATATCCGTTTTACCTGACAATGCTTTTAGCAGGAAACCATTGGTTGTAAATATTGTTCCCATGTAAATAAATAAAAGCTAAACCTTTATTTGTTCATTCATTCATCTATCAACGCTCTTATCACGAGTATTTGAGCACTCTTTAATAACACTGTACGTTGGATTACTACTGCTTTTTCTAGTATAATAGTTCAAACCATATACATTGATATATATATAATTATATATATATATATATATATATATATATATCACTACCTCTAATAAACATCTATCCAGCACTACATCAAGTGTTTTGCCTACTTTTCTCCACACACACACACACACACACCACACACATAATAATATATATATAATAATATATAGATAGATAGATACTAGAAAAAAACGTGACCCGTGGTATCACCTATTGAACTCGGGTTAGATTGTTGGAAAAATCACATGATAATATGGATTTTTGCATAATTTAATGCTATCCCAAACTGTCCAAATAGTTATTTAAACTGAAGTAACATTTTCATTTGACCAAAGGAAAAACAAATGATTATGATTTTAATCAGGATATCCATGACAATCTCTCGCCCAACCTTACTTTATCATTGCTTTCAGTTTGGTCCTCTGCCACAGCATCCAGTATCCGCGCAGAGTTGGTCAATGATATCTTTTCTCAAAGATGTGATGATTGTTATTATTAATATATATATCATATATATATATACTAGCAAATATATGCACCCCGGTGCAATATTTAAGTTTTAATGTAATAAAATATTGTATTAAATAGAAAGGCTAATGAACTAACTAAGAATACAGAAAAAAGATTTGAAACAGAGGGGGTATAATAAAAGATTTAACAGAGGGAGTATATAAAAAATGGAACATACTTGAAACTTACTCTTCCATCACGTCTTTCGTGTTTCATTTTATTTTTCTAACTTAAAATTTAGTTATAAGAGAAGTAAAGAATAAAATGACAGTTATTTTATCTTGTTAATGGATTTCATTTTAAGATTCATTGAAGAGATTTATTGGCTTTATTATCATAAAATAAAACCAAAACAGTTAGAAATCAATAATATAAGCACATATTTATTTAAATTTGAGTATTTTTTTATATTTAATTCGCAAATTAGCCTTCCGCTTCACACTGTAAACCGCATATTTTGTTGATTATATAAATTATAATTGCATGTTGTCAGCAGATGGACAATAGTTAACAGTATTAATTAATGTGTAAGATCATATTTCTTTAATGATTGAGGTTTTAGATAAAAATAAACACTTATTGGAGGAATCGTGATATCAACTAACTAAGTGATAATTGTGACTTAGCGTAGGATATAGTTTATCCGAGTTACAGAGAAACAGCGAAACAACACACAATCTCCAATGTAATATCATAAGATACTATCAGGCACAGAAAGCGATGTTACACCTAGACGAATAGAGCAGATCTTGCACAAAAAAATTATCCAGTCAATATGACATCCGATCTCACTGACAAGTTAAAGCACAATTCTTCAGGCTGTGGTATATATCCATGTACTGTTGAGGACTGCAACCACTTGAGATTCCCTAGTACGAAGACAGCTTGAGAAATAGACTAGTGGGAGACTCGCACAAGAATGGCTGATGTGTGCGGTCTATTGAACAATCGTGGAAACAAGCACCCCACAACAAGCAGCCTGTATTTGGCACAATCTGCCCCTTTATCTCAAACAAACCATCCGAGAGTGAGGAACCGAACCTAGAACAGCAGGGGACAGCTGCTTGGAGAAGAAAGGACGAGCTCATAAAGCGGGACGCATCTTCCTGTTGAAGCCAAACGCCAATGCCACATCTGGGCCGCCAAACACATTGAACCAATTAATGAAGATTCAGTCCTCTATTTGCCTGAAACGGTAACTATGTCACTGCTTACTGTCCACACTTATCCAAAAATCGTCAATACATAAATAAAAGAACAACGTTTTTGAATTTCATTTGAATTTAACTGTAATGAAAACTATGATTTTAATTAGAAAGAAAACATGTTATTTGAAATTTTGACAGGAAAAATCTAGTTTTTTAATGTCTATTATTAAAACTGCAAATATATGCACCCTCCGGGTGCAAGTATTTAAGTTTTATGTATAAAATATTGTATTAAATTAGAAAGGCTAATGAAAATTAAATAAGAATAACAGAATAAAAGATTTGGAAACAGAGGGGGTATAATAAAAGATTTGAAACAGAGGGGAGTATAATAAAAATGGAACAACTGAAACTTACTCTTCCATCACTCTCGTCTTTCATTGTTATTTTTTCGAATTTAGTATTTAGTTAAAAGAAAGGAAGTAATGAAATAAATGACAGTTATTTTATCTTGTTAATGGATTTCATTTAAGATTCATTGAAGAGATTTTGCTTATATTCATTAAAATAAAACCAACAATTAGAATCAATAATACTAAGTACATATTTATTAATTCGATTTTTTAAATATTAATATGCAAATTAGCCTTCCCGTTCACACTGTAAACCGCTATTTTGTTGTATATATACAATATAATTGCATGTTGTCAGTATGTAGACATAGTTAACAGTATTAATAATGTAAGACAAATTTATTAATAATTGAGGTTAAATAAAGATAAAATCATGGAGAATGTGATGTCAATAACTAAGAACTAAGAATTGTGACTTGAGTAGGAATATAGTTTCGGTTACAGACAGAAAAACACACAATCTCCATTATAATAAGATTTCAAAGATCTGCTTACATTTTTTATGAAAGTGGGTGTCAAAAAATCCTTTATACGTACTTTTGGACGTCAAAAAAATTGAGATATGAATTTAAAAAAATATTTTTTACACCAAAAACAAAATTTTGTAAAATTGCGTAAAATTGAGTGTATTCTTTAAAAAAAATAAATAAATAAACAAACATTGTCATCTCTCATAAGACAAAACAAACTCCCACCCACTGAGCCAAAATCTTTTTAAAAATTAATTTTTACATCGCCCAGAGTGCTTCTTTTTGTTTGCTAGTGATTATAATGTGAATTCTTAATTCTTTTAATCCAAAAATGTTATATCTTATAAGACGTCCCAGGGGCAATGAATGATAGGGAACATTGGCGAGAGATTGTCATGGATATCCGTGCTGCTTGCGCGACATGATGATGATATATATATATAATTTCAAGGTTCATTTTTTATTACATTTTATTCTAATAGTATCTTGTATCTTACATAACACGGTGTGAATATTTACAACACTCTTGGGAGTTATTTTAAATCTAAAAATACTCCTTAATCTTCGGAACTTTTTCTTGCACATAACATATACATTAGTTCACAATATTTATGGCCTTATTAAAATTTGCAATGCAGCAAAAGAAGTGCTCTAGACCGCCGTGAATGTTATACGGTGCATTCTAATGCCCCACCGACAGGGCGGCCAGAAATTTGGTTTGGTTTGGTTTGTTTTACGGCATATCAACCTCAGTGGGTCATTTAATGCCGATAAAGTTTTGAAATAAATCAATTCTTAATGGATAATACAATTTTTTTATAGATACATTTTTCTATTTAACCCATAGATGGGACCCTAACAGGTACTACCAATCCGGGTCAGAGTGGACCAGGGAGAAATGGTGATGAAGGGGTGCTTCACATTCCCCAAACCCCCAAAACTGGAATCTCACCATCAGATAGAGTCTAACGTCATTCCCAGGACCTGTAAACCTGCAGCCACCGCCTTCTAGCACTCATATGATAAAAAGGGGTTGGGGCTTGCCATAAGGGGGCCAGAATTGGACTAATGAGCCACCATAGGTTCCACAAATGAAGACATGGAGTGATATCATCGTCCTCTGTGACAGACTTCAAAAAGAAAAAGAAAAGAAAGTTGAAATATTGTGATATTACTTAGAATAGAGCACTGTATTTTACCAATTTAAAATGGTTTTAGCAGTAAATTTTAATTATATCTAAGTTAGGGTAGTGTGGACATTTACTTTTAGTCATTTACGATATTTTCATTTCACATAGCGACACTACCCTGAGGAAAGTTATGAATCTAACTATTCTCCTTCAAGATATGGGTAAATAGTAGGGCAGACTGTGTTCTTTATAGTGAATACCCACTTACAAGGCATATAAAATGACGTCGGTGTGGCCTAAAGTCGGAGTCAGCCACACAGCGAGAGAGTCAATCCTTTTTCCCTAGCAGTAAACTAGTGGAGCTTTGATGTATGCTTTGATCTCATCCACAGGCTGCAGTCATATCAGTACTGTTGTATGGCTGCACCACCTGGCCCTAAAAGGCACCTGAGAATAAGCTAAATGGGAGCTGCACAAGAATGCTGCGAGCAGTTTTGAACAGGTCGTGGAAACAGCATCCCACAAGGGAGCAGCTGTATGGTCACCTGCCCCCTATCTCACAGACCATCCGATGAGGCGGACTAGGCATGCAGGACACTGCTGGAGAAACAAGGACGAACTCATAAGCGATGTTCTCCTGTGGAAGCCAACGCATGGACATGCTAGTGTGGGCCGCCCAGCAAGGAACTACATTGCCCAGCTATGTAAAGATGCTGGCTGCAGCAAGGAAGAACTCCCTGGGTCGATGAATGATAGGGAAGGTTGGCGAGAGATTGTCATGGATATCCGTGCTGCCTGCACGATGATGATGATGCTTTGACCACGAACGCAACCAATGACTTCCCATTCTTTTTTTCTTCAAATTCTATTTTTGAAATATCATCCAAATATAAATGAAATCTTCATTATTTTTGCTCATTTGATAGTGAATGTGTATATATATTCTCTTTGTCATTAATTGTTTTATTTTTGTAGTTTCCCCCGGACATACATACACCCACCCGCCCATACATACACACCAACGGTCCTTTATACAGGGTGGCCAAGAAGTCACTGAGGGAACAGATATCATATATTTTTGATGCATAGAATTACGTAAGATAGGAAATCCATTACACAATATACATAGTTTGACATAAGGTCATGGGTGTAAGATAGAAAATAGACACGTCGAGTGTTCAAATTTTGGACGATGCTCTTTGCATTTCCCTTAGAGTTAATTAGTGACTTCTTGGACACCCTTTATATATATATATATATTAAAGAAATGGATACAATAGAAACCTACTCGAGTTTCACCATTAGGATCTTCAGGGTCACATCCACTGAATTAATCGAGTTACCCATTAATTGCAGCCGATTACACGTGTGTTCATTGAATCAATGAACACACGTGTAATCGGCTGAAATTAATCGGTACCTCGATTAATTCAGTGGA
>CM042169.1:2725345-2727845 GCA_023376005.1 Doryteuthis pealeii
CTTCCGTCTATCCTTCATTTCTTCTTATCTTCCTCTTTTCGTTCCATCCTTTCTACCTACCTTCCTTCCTTTCTTCATTCATTCATTCATTTCACCTTCCTTACTTATCTTCACTCCATATTTTCTTCTAACGTTCCTTCCCTCTATCCATCCATACATCTTTCCTTTCTTTCTTCCATGCAAACTTCCTTTTTTTCTTTCTTCTTTTCCTTCCGTATATTCTTCCTTTCTTCTTATCTTCACCTTTTCGTTTGTTCGTTTGTTCGTTCGTCCTTCCTTCCATAAGTCCTCCCCCTTTCTTGATAGTCTGAAGGTGCTAAATCTGGTGAGTATGAAGGATGCGGTAAAGTTGTCCACCCGAATAAGGCGATTTTTTCCGTTGTCCTGATTCTTGTGTGTTGTCGAACATTGTCATGCAGATGGAGGATATTGTCGATGGTCAAGTTTGGTCTTACTCGACGGATTCTTGCTCTGAGTCTCATTACGAGGCAGAGATACATGCTCTTATTCGACGGTGGAAGATTGCTATTGAGAGAAACGGTGATGTGGAGAAGTAGGGATGTGATTCACAGAGGACCAACTTCAATTTGATATATGATACATGTTCCTGTGTTGGTAATTATACATGTCCTAAGCAAAATGGTATTACTTTTTGACTGACCTATGTGGAGCAGTAGGGATGTGATCCACAGAGGACCAGCTTTATTTTGATATATGATACATGTTCCTGTTTTGGTAATTATACCTGTCCTAAAAATGTTCATTATACAGCTATGGAAAAGGAATCCCTGAATTCTAACCTGTTAAACTTCGCTTAAAATAAAAGTATGACCTTGTGTCACATCCTGATTGTGTGGAGGGCCTGTTAAATACTTACTCTTATCAATACACGTAAAATGATCTTGATTGAATTTCTTTGATAACCCAACTATTATTTCCAGTCAACCGTAGATTGTTATAGCAATTAGACACGGAGACACGATTTAGACCCTGGATGAGATGGTTATATTTCACATTGAGCTAATACCATTGGGAAAGGTATGAATTCAACTCTTCTACTCCCACCTATTGGTAAATAGTAGGACAGACTGGGATGTTTAATCTTGGCGAGGTTGGTTGGTTTATAGATTTTAACGGCATATCAACCCGTCTGGGGTCATGTCATGCCAAACGGTTAGGAAGTGATACATATTGTGTATTTATATTTATGCTTTTTAGTAATTGGTTTTAAAAATGTGTTAGCATTATTGGGGATTATGTTGTATGGTATTGATTAGTTTCATGTCTATATTCTATGGTATAATTTTATTTCTCTCAAAAAAGAGAGAATATCCTCCATGTTGACATTTTCAAACAGATCTTTCATATTGTTTGCGTTTTAATCTTGGCTAGGCAACCAGTCTAGGAGACTGTTGAAACGCAATGGACAAATAAGCATTGAGTAGATTAATTTACTTCGAGTGTATCCCCTGTGGTTTGCTATATACAGACTGGATTATGGAAGCGCGTGGTGTAATGGTTAAAGTCATGGAAAATGGACTCCTCGCCCCGAGTTCAAATCCTGAATGTGGTAATTGCATTTCACTTAGCGCTAATACCCTTGGGAAAGGTATAAATTCTACTCTCCCTCCACCTATGGATAAATAGCAGGACAGACTGTTCTCTTTAACCTTGGATTTTCATTCTTGATGTGTATTCAATTCTTAACAGACTCCAGGATTTGAACTCGGTTTGACGAGACAATTTCCTACCACTCTCACCATTACACCACGCAAAAAATATACGCAGAAAGGATTATAACAGCAACAACCTCGATATATTGAAATTGAGAGGATTTCGTCTTTTTGTTTATGAATTTATAAAAGTGCCCGAGTTCAAATCCTGGATGTGGTAATTGCATTTCACTTAGCGCTAATACCCTTGGGAAAGGTATGAATCCTGCTCTCCCTCCAGCTATGGATAAATAGTAGGGCAGACTGGGCTCTTTAACCTTATTCGGGCAACCGGTCTAAGAAAAGGAAAACTCTGAATTCAAACCTGTTGAACTCCACTTAAGAAATTGACCTTGTGTCACATCCTGCTCGTTCTGAGGAGTTGGTATATATATCTATATACAGATTGTCAGTCATATAGAAAGCTTATCTCAGTTAGAGAGACGATTCTTCCCAGAAGTAGCTGCATCAGTTCTACTGCATAGTTGCACCATTGGACACTTACAAAGCGCCTAGAGAATAATATAGATGGGAACTGCACCAGAATACTGAGTACAATTTTAAATAAGACGTGAAAACAACACCCCACGAGAAAACAGCTGTATGGCCACTTGCCCCATATCACCCAAATCATCCATTTAAGACGAACCAAACAAGCTGGACACTGCTGGAGAAGAACGGAAGAAATCCTAAATGCCATTCTTCTGTAGAAACCAACACATGGGCACACCAGTGTGGACCGTCCAGCAAAGTCATACATTGAACAACTCTGTGCGGATGCTGGATGT
>CM042169.1:2730345-2735345 GCA_023376005.1 Doryteuthis pealeii
CCCACACATAGGTGAACGAATGATAGAAGAAATCAAGAAAAATGCCCAAGAGCAGAAGAAGAGGTTGTAAAAATATCGGGAGTCGAGTCGATTTCTTAAAACCACAAAAGAAAGAAAAAAAAACAACACAAACAACACAAAAAAAATAAGAGTGACGTAAACAAAAGGAAAGGAAATGGCCGTTTCGTTTTCACATTATCAATATATCTATATGTGATAATTTATAGATATATAA
The DNA here is from genome assembly GCA_023376005.1 of Doryteuthis pealeii. NCBI lineage: Eukaryota > Metazoa > Mollusca > Cephalopoda > Myopsida > Loliginidae > Doryteuthis > Doryteuthis pealeii. The sequence goes on from CM042169.1 coordinate 2,730,581, forward strand.
AGTAAAGTAAAGTCGTCGGGGCGGCCTAATGTCGGTAATCAAACCAGAACAGCGAGGGAGTCCTTTCACCTTTTCAATAGCGCTAGACAAGGAGAATATTTTAGCATCTGAGGTGGAGCTGAACCCCTACCATCAGCTCCTTACTTTTACCGCACAGATCCCTGTGCTACTCATAGCTTGAGTTGGCGGGGGCCGTATCGAACTAGAAGTGGTTCTAGCCGAACACTCACCGCTGAAGCTAACCGACCACAACTTCACATAAGCTATAAAACCCAAACCCCTGCGCACACACACCGAGGCCAGGCAGATACAGAACGCAAACACAGAGCCACATTTTAAGCGGAGAAATTTATCCGACACATAAATAGATAAACAGATAGATAAATGATAGATAGATAGGAACTATACGAGTAGCTTACCTACAGATATAAGTATACTATGTAATACAAATGGTAAAACCAAACGGTTGATATATTTATAACTTATAATATATACAATAATCATATATAATATATATATGTGTGTGTGTGTGTGTGGTGTGTGTGTGTGTGTGTGGTGTTCACGTATTAGATAAATACATATGTATTATCCGACATATAGATGGTTTGGTTTGGTTTGTTTAAAAAACGGCTTATACCAACTCAGTGCCGGAATCCATGCCGAAAAGTTCTTTATTTAAACCATAAGATGGGACCAACAACACTAACAGGTAATACCACCGGGTCAGAGTGACCAGGGAGTATTGGAGTGCTCCACATCCTAAAACTCCGCAACTGCGACCCTCACCACTCCAGTACGACGTTTCAAACATTAACATCGGTAGATAGACAGATGGATAGATAGATCGATAGATAGGTACTATACGAGAAGCTACCTTATAGATATAGGTACATATGTTATGTGAACGGGCTAATGTATATATATATATATATATTTATATACCATTATATATTATAGGTTTTAATTAATATCTAAATCAGCTATAATGTATTATCTATCTCACTCACTGTCTTCCTAACCTCACAATCTAATACCTTCTATCTATATTTCTCTCTCTTACATATATATATAATATATATATATACCTATATCGTTATAATATAGTGAGGAGAGAGAGAGAGAGAGAGAGAGAGAGAGAGAGAGGGCGAAGAGAGAGTGAGAAACGAAACAGATCCACATAACACTGAACATAAGAGTAAAAATGAATGAACAAACAAAGAGAAAAAATTAAAAAAAAAAAGAATGAAAGAAAAAATAAAGGCCCAAGGAATGATAGAAGGATAAAGAAAATATTCTGTATCCAGAATACAATTGTAAAGCCAGAAAAGAAGAAAAGAAGAAGAAGAAGAAGAAGAAGAAGAAAGAAGAAGAAGAAAGGAAGAATGGGTATAGAGACGCAACGTAGTAGTAAATCCAATCGAAGAAGAAAAGAAGAAGACGACAGAGAGAAGAAGCCGAACGAAGATGAAAGAAGAAAAAGAAGAAGAAGAAGAAGTAGAAAGAAGAGAGAAAAGCAGCGCACCAAAACAGAGAGAAAAGACGGAGACTACACCAGTAACCAAGTAAACAAAATGGGGCCGATTGGTTTTCATTTGGTCGCAATGACGACAGCTGTCACCACAACACAAAACACATCAACTTGGTGAGCAGCTGTATTCGATTTGTGATAGACTGTTTGTCGTGGTTGGTTGGATTGCCCGGTTGCAACAACCACAAACAAAAACACTCTCCTTTTTTCTCTCTCTTTCTATCCATAGGGAGATTTCGTAATCGAAGTGGCCATGAACCCAGCGTCGAAAATGTAACCCATAGATAACACCAAGACATGAGACAACGGAGCCACCAAAACAAACCAACCACCACCATAAACAACCATTTTTTAAAATTCTTTTATTTTTATTCATTTAATTTTATTTTCCAATTTTTTTTTACTTTTCTTTCTTTTTCATTCTTGTTTTAAACAGTTTTTCCGTTGCCACACATATGGAATAAACCAGGACGGCATAAACCATATGTTTAGTAAGCAACACCAAGAATAATAAAAATTCCAGCTCGAACTTCCACATCGCACGTGATACTACTACTACTACTTACTAAACTACTACTACTATAAATATAATAATAATAATAATACTAATAAAATTCGGTTAGCACAGCACTTAGGATGAGTGCTGGAGAACTGGGAGACTACTTGGAGACTTACTGTCACTTAGAATCTAATTTCGCAGGCTTAATAGTAAAGACTCAAGCAAATAATAATAATAATAATTGAATAATATATATTAATATAATATAATATAATAATAATAATAATAATAATAATAATTAATGCTCCTTGATGAAAAATGTAAAAGAGCTACAGATATTCTAGGATTTTAAGAAGCGGGACAATATCAATGCAAGCAGAAATGAAAGGAAAAAAGTTAAAAAAAGAATATCTCAGGAGACTAGAAAACTTCTAGAAACGAAACTTAACAGCAGAAATCTGATCAAAGGAATTAATACGCTGGGCTTGTCCCCAATTATAGATACTCAAGGACGCGATTCTTAAAATGGACAAAAGAAGAAACTCAGCAGGCAGATAACTCAAAGGACGAAGAAAATTATTGACCATGCAACAAGGCTCTCCACCCTAAGAGATGATAGAGATATATTGATATGTGTTCAAGAAAAGGAAGGGGGAAAGAGGGTCTTGCCAACAACCATAGAGGAAAATGCCGTAGAAAACCACAATCCAACAACTTGAGATTACACAAGGAAGAGCAAGACAATTACTTATGGGCGACAACAATAAGTGATATAAGGCAGATGGACAAACAGAAGAACGACAAAGATAGAAAACAAAAAATGGAGAAAAACAATTATATGGACGCTTCAAGTGNAGAAATGATTCCTAACTGCTTCTGTCTCCCAGGGAACAGAGCGTTCGGCTTTTAATTTGGTTGGTATGCACTCGGCTGCCGCTTCTAAGTGAGCACTAACAAGTTTTCGTATTCCTCGTTTGGTGTGGAGCTTTCGGATGTCTCCTGGAGGATATCGAATTTATTTCTTACTGTAACAGCGTAGCGATTGCAAATATCGCTGTTGGCAAGTGTCGACCAGTCGTATCGTTCAGATTTGCTGGTTTGTTTTTTGTTTCTACGTAGGCTAAGTCGTAATTTTGCTGTGACTATTCTGTGATCGGAGGATACTCCTTCAAAGGAAGAATACGCTTCACAGTTCATTGCACTATTTGTCCATTTTTTGTTTATTAGGATGTAGTCTAGTTGCGCTTTTGTGCTATTTGGGTACGTGTATGTCCATAGTTTGCCCTTCCGTTTTTGGAATTTAGTGTTCAGGCAGACAAGCCTGTTCTCAAGGGAGAACTCGGCTAGGAGATCAATATATATATATATATATATATATATATATATATATATATATATATATATGGAGAAAGGTAGACAAACACGGGATGTTGTAGAAAATGGATGTTTATTGTAGGTAATGATGTGGACGTTGTAACGTTTCAGTCTGTGAGACCTTCTTCAGGACTTTGGATTGAGTTCTTTCTTCAATGGTGGACATTTTTCAACGGGGATGCATATACATATATATGCACATGCACAAGCATATATTGAAGCAAGACCTATATCCAAGTCCTGAAGACCGAAACGTTACAACGTCGACATCACAACCTACAATAAACATCCATTTTCTACAACATCCCGTATTTGTCTACATTTCTCCACATACTGTCGGATTGATTTCCTCATATTTCTCCCACCCCCACACATATATATATATATATATATATATATATATATATATATATATATATATACATGATGTAGTGATGCTGTGATAAATTTCCTTGCCACGTCACACAGACAAGCACGCACAGACAAGCACAGACAAGCACACACGCGCACGCATATATATATATATATATATATATATATATATATATAAGTCGTCGGGGCGGCCTAAAGTCGGTATCAGCCAATCAGCGAGGGAGTCTATCCCCTTTTCACTAGCGCTAGACCAAGGAGATTGTTTTTTGCATCAGCTCTTTACTTTACCGCACATATCCCTGTGCTACTCATACGCTGAGTTGGCGAGGGCCGGTATCGAACTGGGAACCTTGTGGTTTCTAGTCGAACGCTCTACTGACTGAGCTAACATATATATATATATATAAAGATTTTCGTTCTGATATATATATATATATATATATATATATATATATATATATATATATATATATGTGTGTGTGTGTGTGTGTATGTTGTGTGGGTGTGTGAGAGAGAGAGAGAGAGACAGAGAGAGAGAGAGCCACACAACACACACACACACGCACACACACACACACAGAGAGAGAGAGAGAGATAGATAGATAGATAGATAGATAGAGAGAGAGAGAGAGAGAGAGAGAGAGAGAGAGAGAGAGAGAGAGAGAGAGAGAATGTGTGTGTATATATTTTCTCTCACCGTTGCAAGTGTTGCAAGTCCGTATTTGTTTTAGTTGTTTTATATATATATATATATATATATATTATATAATATATATATATATATATATATATTGTCTGCCTGAACAGATTGATTGATTGTTTTTTCAATTTCATTTGTGGAGAGCGGCACGTTTTTCAGTGCTTGCTGAAACTTCTTCCGCTTATGTCGTCTTCCCTTCTGAATAGAAACCGTGAAATATAATCACGCCTGACGGGAAATGCCCGGCTTGATTCTGAATTGCCGAACCTGTCAGAAACTAGGAAACATAATT
>CM042169.1:2740345-2742845 GCA_023376005.1 Doryteuthis pealeii
GACCTTTTCTCGATTTGTTTACGCCTTACATTTAAACGGATATGCACGCCTAAATCATTTAATTATAATTAATTAATTTACAAATTAGGTATGACTTCAATTAAGCACATAATCTCCTAAATATATATATTATATATATATATATATTGAGAGAGAGAGAGAGAGAGAGAGGAGAGAGAGAGAGAGAGAGAGAGAGAGAGAGAATGTGTGCATATATTTTTCTCCCACTGTTCAGGATTTATTTCCATAAACGCAAAATCTGAACTCTTCCGCATTAGTTTATACAAATCATAATTTTATCACAGGGAAAAGTAACATAGTAGTACTGGTGACAGACGTCTATTGCTTTATTTGAATTAGTAAATACTTTTACATTGCTTCTTATAGATATATACATATATATATATATATTTGAATGAAGTGACAAATAAAAGGTTTAGCTTTTATTTATTTATTTGGGAACGATATTACTACCAATGGTTTCCTGCTAAAGCATTCATCAGGTAAACGAAATAGTTTTTTTAAATGACAGAAATGGTTAAATGGTTAATATATATATATATATATATTCAAACATCTGAATTAAACTTTTCTGAAATAAATAACTTGCCCAAAGCAGTGATGCAGTGAATAATTTACTTGCCGCGTCACACACACGATATATATATATATATATATATATATATATGTGTGTGTGTGTGTGTGTGTGTGTGAGAGAGAGAGAAAGAGAGAGAGAGGTGTGGTGTGTGTGAGAGAGAGAGAGAGAATGAGTGTGAGAGAAGAGAGAGAGAGTGAGTGTGTGTGCGTGTGTGTGTGTGTGAGAGAGAGAGAGAGAGAGAGAGAGAGAGAGAGAGAGAGAGAGAGAGAGAGAATGTGCATGTATATATTTTTCTCCTACCGTTACAATTGGTGCAAGTCCGTTTTTGTTTTAGTTTCTAATATATATATATATATATATATATATATATATATATATACATGTATATATATACATTATATATAAAAAAAGTAAAGTCGTCGGGGCGGCCTAATGTCGGTATCCGCCAATCAGCGAGGGAGTCTATCCCTCTTCAATAGCGCTAGACCAAGGAGATTGTTTTATAGCATCTGAGGTGGAGCGCCACACCTGCCATCAGCTCCTTACTTTACCGCACAGATCTATGTGCTACTCATACGCTGAGGTGGCGGGGACAGATATCGAACTAGGAACCTTCTGGTTTCTAGCCGAACGCTCTACCGACTGAGCTAACCCGGCCCTATATATATATATATTAGATTGATATGAAAGATTGGAGAGCCTTAATTTTCGGAAAATCTTAGAAGTGCCTTTGAAGTAGACTAACCCTTTCATTTCTCGTTTAATCAGTCAACTGAATCCTTCCTTTACATCACTTAGTAAATTATTCGGAAATAAATTTCTTTTTAAATTTCGGTTCCGCCAAAATGAACATCAGTCAGATTTTAAAAACGGAACTTCTCTTTCGAAATAGAGAATAATTTATCTTTTCGACACGTTCATCATTGGTGGAGAGAAGTGGGTTATTTCCTAGTTGAGTAACCCTAAATCCTAACCCTAACCCTACCCCCCCCCTATTTGAGTAACATAATATTACAGGGTGACCCAGGAAAAACAGAACTCAAATTTGTTTTAATAAAACTGTTAATTTTAATTTCATTTTATTTTTAGGTCCAACAAGGGCTAGGGTTAGGGTTTTGGCTTAGGGTTAGGGTTAGGGTTAGGGTTGGGGTTTAGGGTTACTTTAATTTGAAAATAAATAAATAATTTGGGTTCTGTTTTTTCTGGGTCACTCATGTTACTCAACTAGGAAATATTCGAGAAGTGGGCTTATTTTGAGAAATTCAAGAATAAAATATTTTTCCTTTCTCATTACGTTCCTTCCCTCTATTCATACATACATCATTCCTGCATTTTTTCCTTGTTAACTTCTTTTTTTTCTTTTTTCTTTTTCTTCCGTCTATCCTTCCTTTCTTTTTATCTTCCTCTTTTCGTTCCATCCTTTCTACCTTCCTTCTTTCCTTTTTCCTTCCTTCCTTCATTCATTCCTCCTTCCTTCCTTACCTTCATTCCATATTTTCATCTTACGTTCCTTTTCTCTATCCATCCATACATCTTTTCTTTCTTTCTTCCTCGCTGAATTGCTTTTATTCTTTCTTCTTTTCCTTCCTTTTTTCTTCCTCTTTTCGTTTCTTCGTTTCTACCTTCCTTCACTCATTCATTCATTATTCGTGCTAATAGCATGAGATGATGATGATGATGATGATGATGAAGTCTCTTTAACTCTTAGATGACGTTCTCTGGTGTACACATATACTTGGACACACCGGAGTGGGCAGACCAGTAAAGACTTTCATTATTCTGTACTGATACTGGATGTCATGGGAAGGACTCGCCAAGTTCAATTGTCGTTAGGGACTGGTAGCAAGGGAGAAGGCAAGAGAGAGAGAGAGAGAGAGAGAGAGAGAGAGAGAGAGAGAAAGA
>CM042169.1:2747845-2757845 GCA_023376005.1 Doryteuthis pealeii
TAAATTTTTACCATAGACCAAAATGGTATATACATAAACCAGAATCTGTTTTTGAGGATGTAAGGCATAAAATTGTCTAAGATAAAAACGGATCACCCTATCCCAGTCAGACCTAGTGTTGATTAACAATAAATGGACGAGCAGAAAAACTACAACAAAACCTAGAAAACAGAAAGGAGTTGCAAAGAAAACCCCACTAAATTGATACGGCAAGCAATAAATTGAGAGATCGCACACGAGAAGACCTAGAGATGGCTATGAAGAGGAAACCTAAAGAGAGAAACTGAATCTCTTATAATTTCTATACAAGATCATGCCATAAGAACAAACTATGCAAAAAAGAAAATTGATCGAGATATGTCCGAGAGACGGTCACACAACGCAACCTATATGGGTGCTAGAAGGCGGTGGCTGCGGGTCTACATGTCCTGGGAATGACGTTAAACTCTATTTGATAGTGAGGTTCCAGTTTTGGAGGTTTGGGGAATGTGGAGCACCCCTTCATCACCATTGCTCCCTGGTCCACTTTGACCCGGAGTGGTAGTACCTGTTAGGGTCCCATCTATGGGTTTAATAGAAAAATGTATTTTTAAAAAAAAATGTATTATTCATTAAGAATTGATTTATTTCAAAACTTTATCGGCATTAAATGACCCACTGAGGTTGATATGCCGTAAAACAAAACAAACCAAACCAAACAACACAACCTAAAAAAGGTAGTCAGTAACCGGTATGTATACTTACTAACCTCTCCGCACAAGTAGAACGTGACACAAGGTCACTTTCTTAAGGGGATTTCATATATTTCATATATATATATTTTTTAAAGCTATAATATGATAAAAATTGATATTGACCGAAATTGAAAATTGGTACAAATAAAAGTTCTGCCACAACAACAAAATTGTACCGAGACACATCTTTAGTGCAATGCAGTTAGAAGTCTCTAAATTCTCACTGAAGATAAAGCAGCGATGACCCTGTTCAGTACTTAGAGAAAGAGAGAGTGTGTGTTTGAGAGAGAGAGAGAGAGAGAGAGAGAGAAGAGAGAGAGAGAAGAGAGAGAGTCTGTGTGTTTAAGAGAAAGGGAGAGTGTATGCTGAAGAGAGAGAGAGAGAGAGAGAGAAAGAGAGAGTCTGTGTGTTTAAGAGAAAGGGAGGTGTGTGCTGAAGAGAGAGAGAGAGAGAGAAAAGAGAGAGTCTGTGTGTTAAGAGAAAGAGAGAGTGTGTATTTGAGAGAGAGAGAGAGAGAGAGAGAGAGAGAGAGAAAGAGAGAGAGAGAGAGAGAGAGAGTCTGTGTGTTTAAGAGAAAGGGAGAGTGTATGCTGAAGAGAGAGAGAGAGAGAGAAAGAGAGAGTATGTGTTTTAAGAGAAAGGGAGAGTGTGTGTTTGATAGAGAGAGAGGAGAGAGAGAGAGAGTGAGAGAGAGAGAGAGAGAGAGAGAGAGAGAGTCTGTGTGTTTAAGAGAAAGGGAGAGGTATGCTGAAGAGAGAGAGAGAGAGAGAAAGAGAGAGTCTGTGTGTTTAAGAGAAAGGGAGAGTGTGTGTTTGATAGAGAGAGAGAGAGAGAGAGAGAAAGAGAGAGAGAGAGAGAGAGAGAGAGAGAGTCTGTGTGTTTAAGAAAGAAAGGGAGAGTGTATGCTGAAGAGAGAGAGAGAGAGAGAGAGAGAAGAGAGAGTATGTGTGTTTAAGAGAAAGGGAGAGTGTGTGCTGAAAAGAGAGAGAGAGAGAGAAAGAGAGAGTCTGTGTGTTTAAGAGAAAGGGAGAGTGTGTGTTTGATAGAGAGAGAGAGAGAGAGAGAGAGTGAGAGAGATGGTTACTTGGTTGATTTGTTTTATCGCATATCAAACTTTTTCGGGTTATTTAATGCCGAACAAAAGAATCAGGTTGATTAAAGTATCGGCTGTTAGTTAAGTGGCCACTCAGTCACAGCAAGAACCGTATGCTACCTACGATCTGTATGCCAGACTAAGCAAAACGTGACGAAATAAAAATTAGAGTAGCTAATCCTTCTGACTTTTTTTCTCTTATAATGTGTGTGCCTGATGCCCGCTCCTACTTATAGACTCGCCAATAACTATGTGATCAAGCTCTTGGCCAATCACTGGAAGTGCTCTGCTGTTAATACAATACTTAACAGGTTACGGGCCCAGATACGCTCGGATCTTCTTCAATGGCGACGAGTCGAGTTACGAAATCTGGGAGACAAAGTTCCATGGGTATCAGAGAACCCTTCAATTGCATGACATAATCAATGCACTATCAGACCAACCCGAGGACCCACTTTTCATAAAGCACCTTTTTGCAGCATCAATCTTTGTAATCAGAACAAACATATAAAAAAAACAAATTACAAAGCAAAAGAAAGTTTCGCCTGTAGTCTTGAGAAGAGACGAAAATAACATTTACCCTTTTAAAGTTTTTAACTGCAATCCTTGGCCAGTTGAAAAGGGCTTACAGAAATTTGGGAGACAAAGTTCCATGGGTATCTGAGAACCCTTCAATTGCATGACATAATCAATGCACCATCGGACCAACCGGAGGACCCAATTTTCGTAGACAAAAATGCAACACTATATGCGGAATTAATCCAGTGCTTGGATGACCGGAGTCTCTCACTCGTATTGCGCGAAGCGAGAGATGATGACAGAAGGGCAATAGAGATATTAAGGACTTGTACGGAGGATAGGACTTATTCACTTACCAAAGGATTCCATAACTCAGGACTTACTTACTTTAAGCCCTTTTCAACTGGCCAAGGATTGCATTTAAAAACTTAACAACCTACGATCTGTATGCCAGACTAAGAAAATCGTGATGAAATGTGGGTGATTTAAAATTTTTAAAAAATGATGAGTAGCTAATCCTAGTGTAGTTCCCATCTAGTGTTGTGGGCGTTTCGTTAGGGTCCAACTGGGACAGCCATTGGGTATTTCAGACACAACTACAGTGTGGAAGTATTCTCGCTTTATCTTTTCATGTGATGGATAATATATCTATTGCAGTCTATGCCTTTTCAATGTATATATTTACATCGCTTTCAGTAGATGAGATATTACTACCCGATATGTGTGAAACTATATGTGAGCACGTACCACATGTGATACTATATTGACCATGGTACCAAATGTGATACGTGTCACATACGCATATTATCATCGCTAATTGGTATGCGTAAGAGCAAGCGTCCTTTGATAAGAAAGTTCTTCATGGATAGAGAGACATAATAGAGATAGAGTGATAGTGGAGAGAGAAGAGACAGACAGACAGACAGACAGACAGATTAGTTACTTACTTGGTGAGGAGATCTTACTTGCTTCTTGTTGATCCTCCTACAATGTCCGTCGGCCATCATCTTGTTGCTTAGTTGGGTTGACTTCTAACCAAAGGATTTGAGTTATTCTAAGAGCTGTTTCTTCTGACTAAGGGCTGTGTTTGTTTAAATTAAATGAATTACAAAGACATCTTTTGGGTACTTGATCAAGTAGTTTTTATTTTATCTTTATCCATAATCCCCGCGCGGGGAGACCAGGCCTCTGCCTGTCTTAACCCGTCGGCGACCAAACTCAATCTCCGTCTTAACCCGACGACGACCAGGCTCAATCTAACTATCACCTCTGACTCTTCCTTTCTCCCAATTCAATACGTCATTACTCTTCCCATAAAAAATACAATTGCCACGTGTCGTTTCTGATATCATTCTTTAAAATTTTCCGTTACCTATCAAACTTTTCCCTAACTAATTATTCAAACCACCACAATGGTTCCACGTCATGACCAATGTGTCACATATGCGAACTGATCTACTAAATTGAGAAGCTTATCCTCTAGTGTGGATATGTCTCTATCTAGTTTATAAAATATAAACATTGTTTTGTAACGGATTATGAAGGTCCGAAGTTTTGGGCGGACTGCTATAGAAAGAGAGGAAGAAGAAATAAGAGAAAGTAAAAGTTTTAAAAAAAGTAGTAATGGTCACAAAACGGATTGCCGGGAATTTGACCGAGGCATGACCCCCGAATGGAGAATTGAAAGCCAACCAGAAGTTTCGGGTGTTGGCCGGAACCGGAAGTCACGTGGTGACGGAGAACGACGAACAACAAGATCGTCCTCTTTTTGCTTTCCGACAGCGTAAAGTACGGACGGGTCTCTGGTCCCTAGTGTGGATCACAGTAATTTATCAGTGTCCTCTCTCTCTCTTTCTCCCTGCCTTTCCTCCTCTCTCGAACGGAGCCACGAGACCAGCCCGAAATTAAAAGCTAAGCCCTTATGACGATATATCTCACGCGTTGTAACTTTTTTATCGACAAGACGACCGTCGCGTAACAAATACGTTTTTAGTGTCGTGAATTTGGAGGCACGTTGACAAGACCCGCTATACAGTATATATCGCTTTTGGTACTGTGACAATATACCGCTACGTAAAAATTAGACCAAATGGAGACGTATGCCACTTGCTGCTATCTCTTAACTATACGCAAGTGATTCAGCTTGTGCAAGTGTATTTGTATTTTGCTCGAACCATCAATGGACCTGCGAGACTAACGTTTTTCTTAATCCCCACTCAACCCAGGCAACGCTGGGTAGCCGGTTCTAGTATATAAATAAATGCTAATTGAAAATAAACCGGACGCAAGGCTTATGTAAAAAGGAACTATAGAAATGAGACATTTACAGGGATTTATAAACATAATTTGGTTTGTTTTTTTCTTATGTTTTTTTTCAGGTTGTTTTGCTCGATGGTTTTGCTTGATGGTATTGACTACTGATGGGGCTTGATACCATTTTATCTTTTTTATTTTGGTTATATATATATATATATATATATATATATATATATATATATATTATTATTATTATTATTATTTTCTTTTTCTTTCATTCGTTCTTTCTTCTTCCTTTTTATTTACGCACTTCATGACCGTCGAAAATATGAAATTATGCATTTCGGTGTCAATGAATCAGAACACATAGGAACGGTAATATTTGCAGAAAAGCATGAAAATATACTATCTCTTTCTTTCTTTCTTTTTTTCTTTCTTTCTTTCTTTTTTTCTCCACCGTTCTCGTTTCAGTTCTTCTTTGATGTATTTTACAACTTCTTCTTCTTCTTCTTCTTCTTCTTCTTCTTCTTCTTCTTCTTCTTCTTCTTCCTCTTTATTTTATTCGGTTTTTATTGTCCGTTTTAGACTCTTATTACATCTTATTTTTCAAACTTCTTCTTCTTCTTCTTCTTCTTCTTCTTCTTCTTCTTCTTCTTATTATTATTATTATTATTATTATTATTATATTTTATTATTATTATTATTATTATTATTATTATATTATTATTTCGGCTATTACTACATCTGTTTTTTCGTCAATTGTTTCTTGTTGTTGTTTGTTGTTGTTGTTGTTCTTCTTCTCTCTTATTATTATTATTATATTTATTACGTTCAGCTATTACTACATCTCCTGTCTTTTCGTCAATTGTTTCTTCTTCTTCTTCTTCTTCTTCTTCTTCTTTATATTATATTATATTATTAATATTATTATTATTATTATTATATTATATTATTATTATTCTCGGCTATCGTATCATTATTATTCCAATGTCTGTTCTTCCCTTCGTACTCCTCTTTTTATTGTTTCTATCTCCATCTTTCTTTTTACCTTCCTCATTTTATTCGCTTTTATTGTCCATTTCACGGCGTTGGTTTGTTGTTGTGTTGTTTTTCCTTATCGCTTCTTTTACTCTTTATTATCCCTTCTTTTTATTCTCTTTATTTCTTATTTCTACTTTTTTGATAATTTCGATACCTGTTTCCTTTTCCCTTTCCATTTTAGACTTCTTCTTCTTCTTCTTCTTCTCTTCTTCTTCTTCTTCTTCTTCTCTTCTTCTTTCATTCTTCGTCTTCCTTCTCTCTCTTTTGCTTTCACTTCTTCTTCTTTCTTCTTTCTCTGCATTCTCTCTTCTTTTCTTCTCTTCTTCTCTTCTTCTTCTTCTTCTTCTTCTTCTTCTTCTTCTAGAAAACATCAAAAGCATTCGGACTTACTATCAGTATAAAGAAAACTGAACTACTATACCAGCCCGCAATATGCAATCCCCGTCTTGTAAATCCATCTGTCTTCATTGATGGAAAAGCATTAAAAATTGTTGCCGCGTTTACATATCTTGGATCAACAATCACTTCTGATGAAAAAATCGACAAAGAGATCCATTCCAGAATAGCTTAAGCAAACACTCGGCAAACTGAAGCACCGATTATGGAAAACCAAAGATGTATCTCTAAAATTAAAAATTGACATCTACAGTCGTTTCACTTCCAAACGCGCTATTAAAAAAAATCCCGTGTTACTCATACGCCGAGTTGACCAGGGCCGGTATCGAACCAGGAACTTTGTGATTTCTAGGCGGACGCTCTACCGACTTAGCTAAACCGGGCCCTAGTTAATATTATATCATCTGCAGAAAGGAATGAACTTTATTGATAGACATATGGAAATCTGAACTCTCTAATAGGATTAAATGGAAATTCTCCCAAGCTGTAGGTGTATGGGTACTACTATATGGCTTTCTCTCTATTCTTCCCTTTCATTTCCTTTATAATTTCTTCTTCTTCTTCTTCTTCTTCTTCTTCTTCTTCTTCTTCTTCTTCTTCTTCTTCTTCTTCTTCTTCTTCTTCTTCGTCTATCTCTGTATCTAGCATGGGGTCATTTTAGCTTAGTCGGCAGGGTAACCGCATATGAATCGTAAGGTTCCTGGTTCAATATCGGCCCCGCCAACTCAGCGCATGAGTAGCACAGATTGGGTAATTTGATCTGTGTGGTAAAGTGAGGAGCTGTTAGTAAGTGTGGCACCCCACCTCAATAAAAACAAACATGTATGTACGGTTGGCACTATCACACTGGAAGAGGCAGTAGTAAGCCAACGTACAGTATTATTACGACAGTGCTCAATATCTGTGATAGAGCGTTAATAAATGATGATAAATATATAATTTCAGCATTATACTTATTTGTATGGAAACAAGTCTGCGACCAAATGATATATATATATATATATATTATATATATATATATAGTATATAGTCGTCCACAGACACCGTGTTCTTTACTGTAGCTAGACATTAACAGACTACAACCAGCCGGATGGGAAACCTCTATCGATTAATCATCAGTCATCAGACCATAAAGACTAAAACAAGGATTTTATCTGATAAATAAATACATATAAATACATACATACGTATATACATAAAAGCAGTACTCCATCGTATAGCGAAACGTTTGCCTTTAAGCGTATCGGCGGATCGTCTGTGACATCCCCTCCAAAATGCTCAACCAACAACGTGGGAGATATAGAGTGAGTGATTATATTATATATATATATATATATATATAATATATATATATATGATGTATGTCTGTGTGCTTTTTGTATGTATGCTGGCTATGTATGTGTAGTGAAAGTAGAGGAAAAGTGGATATAACCACACAACAACTAAATTCATTTGATATTTCGCCTGGATTTAACGAAGCTTTGTAAAATTATTGTGGAGCAATACGCTTTCAATAATTTGACAAAGCCTTCGTAAATACCGAGCGCGAAATATCCGTTGAATTTAGTGTTGTGTGTTATATCCACCTTTTCCTCTACATTCACTCACATTTTGTCGGATTTACTCAATCCTTCACTCCTTATATATATATATATATATATATATATATATATATATATATGTATATATATATAGTCTAAATAAGACAGAAGTTATGGCTCAAGGTGTAAACACCCCTCCAAACATTGTCATCAACGGGCACAGCCTGGCAGCAGTGGAGAAATACAAGTACCTTGGGTCGTCCATTACCATTTCAGTCTCCACTGACGGTCGACAGCAGTCATGGCCACACTGAGCCAGAGAGTCTGGGACAATGCCAGCCTTACTAAGAGAACCAAACTGCACGTCTACAGAGCGTGTGTTCTCAGTAATCTCCTGTACAGTAGCGAATCTTGGATCAGATACACATGCCATATGAGGAAACTGGATAATTTCCACCTCAGATGCCTACGCTACATTCTACACTGTCGCTAGCAGGACAAAGTGTCCAACAAAGACGTGCTGGAATGTACAAACATAAACAGCATGCCCACCATCATCTGCGAGAGACGACTGCGTGGCTTAGCCATATCAGGATGGACAAAGGCCGCATCTCCAAAGACCTACTGTATGGTGAATTCATAGAGGGCACCCGACCGGTTGGGAGACCACGCCTGCGCTTTAAAGATGTCTGCAAGAGGTATATAAAGACATGCCACATCGATACCAACACATGGGGGCTTATGCAGAAGACTGACGACCTGGCGCTCCTCGTCAAATCAAGAAACGAGAAGGAGTGAAAAAGAGAGGAAAAGAAGCGCCGCAGAAAAAGAGCCAAAAGGAAGGAGAGACAACAGCAACTCCAGCAAGCATCACCGTTTGTTTGCAATCACTGCACCAGAGATTGCCATTCAAAATTGGTCTGTTCAGCCCTCACGCAGTTGGTAGATAAATAAAAGTGGACAGTACGCCATCGTCTTTAGTAGACGGAAGGATCCAACACAATATATATAATATATATATATATTATATATAAATTATATATATATATATATATAATATATATATATATAATAAATTATATATATATATATATATATATATATTATATATATATGTCACTCCTATCGTATCTCTTTATCATTAGCGGCATACTCTTCTTATACTTTTGTCCTTTCCTTCTCGCATATTTTTCTTTAAAATTCTACTTTCACTCACTTCTTTTTTCATTCTATAAATTATTACCTTCTGATAGTATTCAATTCCGACTCTCCACTGTCTCATACTCTCGTTTCACTTTTGCTTTCTTATCCATCACTTCCTCTTTTCCTCTTCCAAATTCCTTTGCTTTCTTCTTCTTCTTCTTCTTCTTCTTCTTCTTCTTCTTCTTTCTTACTTTCTTTATTCTGTCGTATCATCTTGAAATCCTATATTCTTTTTCTTCTTTCATCTTCTTCCTCTTCTTCTTCTTTTCCAACGCTAAAATTTATATCTACCCTTCATCCTTTCATCATCAACCCGTCCGCTTTTTTCTTTTTTTTCCTTTTTCTTTTCTTTTTTTTTTTTCTTTTTCTTTCTTTTTTTTTTTCACAAGCTTTGTCATCAAAAGCTTCTTCTAAGACTTCGCAGCAGTAAGCGAGTCACTAAAATGGAAACATCTTTTGACGTTCTCCAACACGCGAAGATTCATTATTCAAAGCCCCTCTTTGAAGCGGCCAATGTCTAAATTTAAAAATCTGCACCCCTTTTCCAAAAAATGTTGAATAGCTATCAAATTAAGATTTTCATATATATATATATATTATATATATATATATATATAGATTTGGATGTTTGTTTTAGAAGCAATGTTGAATAAATTATTATATTTTTGCTTGAAGGCAATTATAAATGCATGTATCGTATAAAATTCGATAATTATAGAAAATAATCTTGACAAGTAAATCCGAAAAGGATGGGCTCGCTATGCAGAACACCGTACAGACGTTTCGACTTTATTAAGTCTCTTCAGCGATGTATACTAACGACTCCCCTCCGACAGAATCGAAACCGGACTTCACAGGCATTAGTCAGAGACCATATCCGTTCGGCCGCCGGTATATAGCGAAACAATCCCTGCGAAATTAACCTTGTCAAGGAAACTATACACGCCCCTGCCATAGTAGGCAAGTAGATATATTATATATCTTAGAAAGGAAGGAAGACTCAACACCGCTAATTCCATAATAAATTTATTTCGACCAATTTATTATGGAAAACGTGTTGTAGTTTTCCCTTCCTTTCTAAGATAATATTGCTCTGTATATAATCTAAAAGTTTATTATACATTGAGCTCTCTGTAGTGATTCAAAGATTCACTGTATTTATAACATACCGGATCATACAATAATAATACAGTGTGTCTTAGATATCACATATAGAA
>CM042169.1:2760345-2768044 GCA_023376005.1 Doryteuthis pealeii
AAGATTTTGACACTTTTTAAATCCATTTTTAGAGTAAAGATTTAGAATAAAGATTAATTTTGAATATAGCAGATACATCCTAAAAGCTCTATAACTCATTTTTGAATTTGATAATGGTTCGGAAACCTGTGTATTCTTATGCGATAAACGGTTGATCAACTGTGGACCATTATTATAATATATACTAGCAAATATATGCACCCTCCGGGTGCAAGTATTTAAGTTTTAATGTAATAAAATATTGTATTAAATTAGAAAGGCTAATGAAACTAAATAAGAATACAGATAAAAAGATTTGAAACAGAGGGAGTATAATAAAAGATTTGAAACAGAGGGAGTATAATAAAAAAATGGAATAACTGAAACTTATTCTTCCATCACTCTCATCTTTCATTGTTATTTTTTCTAATTTAAGTATTTAGTTAAAAGAGGAAGTAAAGAAATAAAATGACAATTATTTTATCTTGTTAATGGATTTCATTTAAGATTCATTGAAGAGATTTTTGCTTATATTCATTAAAATAAAACAAACAGTTAGAAATCAATAATACTTAGCACATATTTATTAAATTCGATTTTTTGATATTAATATGCAAATTAGCCTTCCCGTTCACACTGTAAACCGCTATTTTGTTGTATATATAAATATATTGCATGTTGTCAGTATGTAGACATAGTTAACAGTATTAATAATGTAAGACAATTTTATTAATAATTGAGGTTTAGATAAAAAATAAAATCATGGAGAATGTGATGTCAATAACTAAGAGAATTGTGACTTGAGTAGGAATATAGTTTGGGTTACAGACAGAAAAACACACAATCTCCATTATAATAATATATATACATATATATATCCTCATCATCATCATGTCGCAATTTGCACGGATATCCATGACGATCTCTCGCCAACCTTCTCTATTATTCATCGACTCTGGGAGATCCTCCGCGCAGCATCCTTACATAGTTGGTCGATGTAGGTCCTGACTGGGCGGCCCACATTAGCATGTCCATGTGTTGGCCTCCACAGTAGAACGTCGCTTACGAGCTCATCCTTGCTTCTCCAGCAGTGTCCTGCATGCCTAACCCTCCTTACTCGTATGGTTTGTGATATGGGAGGCAGGTGGCCATACAATTGCTTCTTTGCGGGGTGCTGTTTCCACGACTTATTCAATACCGCTCGCAGCATTCTTGTGCAGCTCCCATCTAGCTTATTCTCAAGGCGCTTCGTTAGGGTCCAAGTGGTACAGCCATATAGCAGTACCGATATATTATTATTATTATTATTATTATTATATATATATATATATATATATAAAGTAAGAATTTAAGTGGTACATAACGTAGTAGAAGGAAGAGATGCATTAGGTTTCTATAAGATATTAACTTTTATTACTTTCATATTTTTTGCTTTTAGCTTTGGTCCCTTTTGTTTAGTGGCATGTAAACCCTGTGAGGTATTTAATGCCAAAAACTGTTAGAGTGTCAGATAAAATGTTTGTACTAAATTTTCTTTGCAGATGTATTTTGTCGATAGTTTGTGGGTGTTTATATCTGATTCATAATTTTCAATATATTTTTATTTCTCTCAAGAAGGATAAAATGTCATCCATGTTAGTATTCTCAAACAGGTCCCTCATATTTTTGCGTTGAAATATTTCTTTTCTGAGAGAAGCGAATTAGAGAGTAGATACGGCTCTTCTGAGCTCTGTGTCCAATGGCTTCGGCCCTGGCCCGTACAAGCAACATCGTTGATCCCAGGGGTCAACCCCCAGGCAACACCTGCCCTCGATTTAAAGGGTGGGTGGGTTTATTGCCCCGTACTGAGCGCCCCGTTGACAGGAATGCCGACGGGCTTAGCGTATTTTTGAACCCGCTTCCCATGAGCTTCGGTTCGTAGTGGTCCAACATTAATAGGGCTTTGTGCCTAATCCGTACACGTGGGTACGTGTTAAATCATAGAAGCGATTCAGAGGGGCTATATGACCTTTAGTGTATATATATATATATATATTTACTTTATGCTTAATTGTTTATTTTCGTATATTTTACAGATCCAGGGACGGGATTTTGGTCCACTCGTCTTGCAGATCCTCTCCAAATCTTTAAGGTTTGTAGATTGTTGTCGGAAACTCAAAGTTCAGCTCCCTCCACGGATTCTCTAAAGGATTAAGGTCCAAAGACTGACTAGGCCACTCCATTACCTTCTCTTTCTTGAACCACTCTTTTGTTGCCTTAGCCATATTCTTTGGGTCATTGTCATGCTAGAACACCAACCACACCAATCTTTAGTGTCCTGTCTGAGCTATGTTGTTTTCACTCTTTTTGGTACAAATAATGTTCAATAGATACAAAATAATAATAGAAAAAATCTTTGTCATGGATTCAGTGCCACATCTGGATATTGATTATGCTATGAACAAATCAGACTTTTTTTGGATTTCTTGGCTAAAATTGCTTTTATAAACCAATTTTTAAGAGTAGGGAAGCTCTAGAACTCATTTTACAGACATGGTATGAAAAAATCAGAAATCATCAATAACTTAAAATTGTTGATTTTAAGACTTATTTTGGATTTCTTGGGTAAAATTGCTTTTATAAACCAATTTTAAGAGTAGGGAGCTCTAGAACTCATTTTACAGACATGGTATGAAAAAATCAGAAATCATCAATAACTTAAAATTGGTTGACTTTAAGACTTTTTTTTGGATTTCTTGGGTAAAAATTGCTTTTATAAACCAATTTTAGGAGCAGGGAAGCTCTAAAACTCATTTTACAGACAAAAATTAGATTACAAAATGTCGCCAGATATACATACACACAAATTCCCTTATACATAGATAGATTGGATCATAAGACCTTAAGCACCCCTTTTTGATCTCGATTAGGAAAGGACATGTTTTTCATTACACCGTCAATATCCGGTTGATTTAACAGACGATTTAGATTTTTTTTTAAATTATAAAACTAACCCCTAACCACTAACCAATATAAAAGAGCAAAAACATTCGGACCATATTATCTTTAGGCACCCCTTTCTGATCTCGATTAAAGAAAGGACATGTTTTCATTTACACCGTCAATATTATGTTATTTAACAGACGATTTTAGATCTTTTTAAATTATAAAACTAACCCCTAACCCTAACCCGTAACCCTAACCCTAACCTTAACCCGTAACTCTAACCCTAACCTCTACCAAACAACAGGATATTGACACTGTAAATTAAAAACATGTCCTTTCTTAATCGAGATCAAAAAAGGGTGCCTAAAGGTATTATGGTCCAATCAGAGAATATGATATAAATTATTGTTTGCCAGTTCAGTGGTACCTGTGCACTTATAGCGAAATACGATGACGGTTGTATCTGTCAATTACGTCAGTGACTACTCATTGACGTCATCCCTTGTTTACATCTCGCAGTAGGACTCTTTCATCTTGCTCAAACTAACGATTCTCCCATAATAAGTGTCCCTAATCTACCCAACCCCTTCACACGAGCAGTATGAGACACAAGTTTAATTTTTTGAATAGATAAGTTTTTGAAAAGATATATTGGAACCGATCGAAACACTGCAGCGTAGGCGAAATAAACATTACTCGTTTATGAACTTGTGTTTTTCAATTTTTATATATATATATATATATAGGTATATATAAAAACAATTTTTTTTGTGATGAAACAAAGAAAATACAGTGCTCAATCACAAATTGTGAGAGCTAATATTTATTTAATTCGCTGAGTTTTTATAGAGTTATATTGAAGATCTTCAGCAAACACCATGGGATCTAACTCAACAATCTGATGATTGCCTTGGCATGAAACCTGGGTAGCTGTTTATAATGAACATTGATCTATAAAAACTCAGCGAATTAAATAAATAAATAAATAATATATATATTATATATATATATATATATATATATATATATATATATTATAAAATATAATAAATTTGCTCTACTTAGTATTGAGCACTTTGTATTTGTTATATCGCTAAGTTACCCCTCTGAATTCTAACACTTACACCATCGTGACCAAATTCACCGGTAAGCCAACTTTTCCTTTATATATATATATATATTAATATATATATATATATATATATATATATATTGCACCCCTCGCGAATAATGTGAATGTTGCGAGACCCGCTGACTTGTATACATAACCTTTGCACTGTACATAAACACACATACACATTCATAACAACACCACATACACACGCATAACATTTCATCCAATCATACTATGTCTGTTAAATTTTTTGTAATTTTGAAGTTCATATCCCGAGTACTTTCGGCACTTCGAATTGCCATCATCAGTGGTGTGTTCCATTTTTTTTTCTCAAAGTATATTAATAGATGTGAAGGCTGGAAGGAAGAGAATTGATAGGAAAAGTATTATAGCCATTTTAAAATATGAGTACTGCATTGAAAATTAATTTTGTTTAAGGATGGTTTATATTGTTTAGTATTTGGAGTTTTTGTAATTTCTTTGAATTTGAAACAACGTCACCTGAAGAATGTTTGCGCTTACGCATGCATGAAACCAACATGGTTGTGACTGTTCCTTTGTCATCAAATAAATAGATATGTAAAAACTTTATATATTTATTTTATTATATTATATAATAGCTCTATTTTATATTGAGCACTATTCCAATAATACTGCACTTTGGCACACCATTCCAGTAAAAGCTGAAACAGTGACAATCACACACTATATATATATAATTTAATATACCAAACTTGTTGGTAAATCTTCGCGGTGAGAAAAAACCCAGCACATAGTTTGATTGTAAAAGTATACTACCAAACATTACCTGGGGATAAAAAAAATTTTGGAAAAAAAAGAAAAGACCAAGATAATCGTACCAACCAATAATAATCTATTGGTACACTATTTGGCTCGGATCTTAACCCTGAAGAGCATTAAGCGAAACTTTTAGTAGGTTTATCCGACACATCGGGCAATCATATAGGTGCTACGGCTTGATGTAACCAGCCGAGTGATCTAGCCTAAGTAAGGACCAAAGTGGAGTATTGCAAGTCAAATAAATACTCATTGATAAAACTTACGCAATTCCTGAGCGTATTGTAACGCAAACAGGACATGGTTGGGTTACAGACAGACAGACACCGAATCTCCCTTATATAAGATATTTGCCTTGGGTAGGTTAGTTATATATCAGTTGTTGCCGTTTTTTCTCCATTGGCAATTAAAAAAACAAAAAAAAAAAAAAATAGCTTGGAAAATCAGTTTGACATGTTGCGTTTATTTGGATACGCATGTCAATTACGTTTTGCAAGTTAACCTCTTCTGTATTAAAAGATATATATATATATATATATATATATATATATATTAATATATACCACACAATATATATATATATATATATATATATACCTACACACATATATATATATATAAATATATATATATATATATATATATGTATAAACACGTGCACAAACAAATGCGCTAGTGTAAATATGTTTTTATCTTAGCAATCGGCACACATGTTGCGTAAAAGTGAGTATCACAATATATATATATATATATATATATATATATATATATATATATATATATATGGTGTGTGGTGTGTGTGTGTGTGTTTGTGGTGTGTGGTGAGAGAGAGAGAGACGGGGGAAGGGGAGGAGAGAGAGCTTAGAATTAGTCCTAATGAGTCAGACTGGACTCTTTAACCTTGATTAGGCAACCAGTCTAGGAAAAGAAAATTCTGAATTCAACCTGTTGAACTCCGTATATATATATATAATAATTACACACACACATATAAATATTATATATATATATATATATATATATAATATATATATATTTATAAATATGGCTATATATTATATCATATGTCAATATGAGAATATATAAAAAGATATGAAAACACCACAAAATGCTGTTACAGCTTTAACAGCATTTTGTGGTGTTTTCATATCTTTATATATACTCATACCGTCGGATTCATTTCCTTTCTTTATAAACTTATATGAAGATCTGATCACTGATACTGTTGCCTTATAATCCGTGCGCCCTTATATATGAAGATAGATCTGTTCACTGCACTACTGCGTCTTATACTCCGGTGCGCATAATATATGAATATAGATCCGTTCACTGATACTGGTCTTATAATCCAGTGCGCCTTATATATGAAAATAGATCCGTTCACTGATACTGCGCCTTATACTCCGGCGCCTTTATATATGAAAAATAGATCTGTTCACTGATACTGCGCTATACTCCGGTGGCGCCTTATATAATGAATATAGATCTTCACCTGATACTGCGTCTTATAATCCAGTGCGCTTATATATGTAAAATAACCCTACTTACCCTAACACCGTGCGCCTTATATATGAAAATAGATTTGATCACTGGATATGCGCCTTATAATCCGGTGCGCCTTCATATTATGAAAATAGTTCCGTTGACTGGAACAGCGTCTTATAACCGGTGAGCCTTATACATGAAAATAGATCCGTTCACTTATACTGCGTTTATAATCCGGTGCGCCTTAATATGAAAATAACTACACAACTGTCGCTGCTATACTCCGGTGCGCCTTTATAGAAAATAGATCCGTTCGACTGATTACTGCTCCTTATACACCGGTGGCGCCTTATATATGAAAAAAACTGATTACTATACTGCGTATTATAAATCCGGTGCGCCTTATATATTGAAAATAATCCGTTCACTGAACTGCTCATAATCGGATGCGCCAATTAGTGAGATAGACCGTTCACTGACACTGCGTCTTATATCCGGTGCGCTCTTATTTATGAAATAGCATCCGTTCACTGATACTTGCCCCGCCTTATATCGCGTGCCTTAATATGATAATAGATCCGTTCACTGATAGCTCGCCCTATAATCTGGTGTGCGCCTTATATAGTTGAAAATAGATACGTTCACATACTGCGCCCTTATACTCCGATGCGCCTTATATATGAAAATAGATCCTGTTAACTGATATGCGCCATTATACTCGGTGGCTTATATATGAAATAGATCCGTTCACTGTACTGCGTCTTATACTCCGGTGCGCCTTATTTATGAAATAGATCCGTTCACTGATACTGCGTCTTATTGAATCCCCCGGTGCGCCTTATATATGAAAAATACTGTAAATTATTTGTGATCTCTGGACTTATTTATCTGTTGTAGTGTTTGAACATCCTTCACCAACAATACATTTTCTTCATTTAAATCACTCTGTCCTTCCTTGTGGAGTTATCGCTCCCTCGACCACTTGTCTACCTAAGGCCCCAAGTCCTGTATTTCTGTGTTGTATTAATTGGAATTCCTACATCAGCATCAGTTCTTGTTCATTTGAAGCCACTCTGTCCTTTCCTTTACGAAGGTTCCTCGCTTCCCCAGTCTCTCTAGATGTTAATGCTCCCAGCCCTGATTCTGTCTTGCAATAGTAGAACATCCTACAGCAGCATTCAGTTTGTTCTTATTTGAGCCACCCTGTCCTTTCCTTTACGAGTTCTTTCGCTCCCATCCCTGCCAGATTGTTTTAAACTCCCACCCTGTATTCTGTCTTTGCAAATAGTTAGGACATCTACGGTAGCATTCAGTGTTCTTCATTTTAAACCATTTAGTCCTTTTCTTTGCGAGGTCATTAGTGAAGTAAAAGGATAGAGGTACCATCCTCTCTTCTTT
>CM042169.1:2768144-2770644 GCA_023376005.1 Doryteuthis pealeii
AGAGAAGAGATGAGTGCTCATATCTGTGAAGATCGTTAATAAATAAATAAATGATAAATATATATGTTTAGCATATACTTATTTGTATGGAAACAAGTTGCCACAAATGAATATATATATATATATATATATATATATATTATATTATATATATTATATATATTAAATGCTGGGCTCCCACGTTTTCGGTGTAGTAGCATTAGTATTAATATATAAGTGCTCAATATATTCACCGAAACCTATGCCAGAGAAAGATTATATATATATATATATATTATATGTATATATATATATATATATATAGAGAGAGAGAGAGAGAAGAGAGAGAGTCATCCACAGACTCTGTGTTTCATTAGTGTAGCTAGACATGAACAGACTACCTCCACCCGGGATTGAAACTCTATCGATTTATCATTAGTCATTCTCACCTAAAGACTGAGGATTTTATCTGATAAACAAATACATATAAATACATAACATGCTCCATCCGTTTCATAGGAAAGCGTTGGCTTTAAGCGTAGTCGTCGGTCGTCGGTGACACCCCTCAAAAATACTCAACCCAGCAGCGGTGTGGAGGCATATATATATATTATATATATATATATATATATATGTGTGTGTGTGTGTGTGTGTGTGTGTGTGTCTGTGTGTGTGTCTATGTGTCTGTGTGTCAAAAGTCATGGCACAAGGTGTAAACACCCCTCCAAACATTGTCATCAACGGGCACAGCCTGGAAGCAGTGGACAACTTCATGTCCTCCTTTACCAATTCATTCTCCACTGACGGTCAACAGCAGAATCGCCAGAGAGGCGGCAGTCATGGCCACACTGAGCCAGAGAGTCTGAAACAATGCCAGCCCTACTAAGAGAACCAAACTTCACGTCTTTAGAGCATGTGTTCTCAGTAATCTCCTATACAGTAGCGAATCTTGGATCACATACTCATGCCACATGAGGAAACTTCCACCTCAGATGCCTACGCTGCATTCTACGCATTCGTTGGCAGGACAAAGTGTCCAACACAGGCGTGCTGGAATGTACAAACATAAACAGCATGCTCGCCATCATCTGCGAGAGATGCCTGCGTTGGCTTGGTCATATCAGGAGGATGGACCAAGGCCGCATCCCCAAATACCTACTGCATGGTGAATTAGTAGAAGGCACCCGACCGGTTGGGAGACCACGCCTGCGCTTTAAAGATGTCTGCAAGAGGGATATAAAGACATGCCACATCGATACCAACACATGGGAGGCCTATGCAGAAGACTGTACGACCTGGCGCCTCCTCGTCAAACAAGAAACGAGAAGGAGTGAAAAAGATAGGAAAGAAACCGTCGCAGAAAAGAGAGTAACAAGGATGAGAGACAACAGCATCTTCGGCATGCATCACCGTTTGTTTGCAATCACTGCATCAGAGATTGCTATTCAAAAATTGGTCTGTTCAGCCACTCACGAAATTGCAGATAAATAAAAGTGGACACTACACCATCGTATTTAGTAGACGGAAGGATGCCAACACTATATATATATATATATATATATATAATATATATATATATATATATATATAATATATATGTTCACTCCTATCGTATCTCTTTATCATTAGCGGTATACTCTTCTTATTCTTATTCTTTTCCTTCTCGCATATTTTTCTTTAAAATTCTACTTTCTCTCACTTCTTTTTTCATTCTATAATTATTACCTTCTGATAGTATTTCAATTCCGACTCTCCCACTGTCTCATACTTCTCGTTTCACTTTTGCTTTCTTTTATCCATCACTTTTCCTCTTGTCCTCTTCCTCTTCCTTTGCTTCTTCTTCTTCTTCTTCTTCTTCTTCTTCTTCTTCTTCTTCTTCTTCTTCTTCTTCTTCTTTTCTTTCTTACTTTCTTACTTTCTTTTATTTCTGTCGTATCATCTTTGAAATCCTATATTCTTTTTTCTCTTCATCTTCTTCCTCTTCTTCTTTTTCCAACGCTAAAATTTTATCTACCCTTCATCCTTTTCATCATCAACCGTCCGCTTTTTTTTTTTTTTCTTTTTCTTTTTCTTTTCTTTTTTTTTTTTTTCTTTTTTTTTTTTTCTTTTTTTTTTCACAAGCTTTGTCATCAAAAGCTTCTTCTAAGGACTTCGCAGCAGTAAGCGAGTCACTAAAATGGGAAAACATCTTTTGACGTTCTCCAACACGCGAAGATTCATTATTCAAAGCCCGCTTTTGAAGCGGCCAATGTCTAAATTTAAAAATCTGCACCCCTTTCCAAAATGTTGAATAGCTATCAAATTAAGATTTTCATATATATATATATATATATATATATATATAAGATTTTTGGATGTTTGTTTTTAGAAGCAATGTTGAATAAATTATTATTTATATTTTTGCTTGAAGGCAATTATAAATGCATGTATCGTATAAAATTCGATAATTATAGAAAATAATCTTGA
Organism: Doryteuthis pealeii; assembly: GCA_023376005.1. Lineage (NCBI taxonomy): Eukaryota > Metazoa > Mollusca > Cephalopoda > Myopsida > Loliginidae > Doryteuthis > Doryteuthis pealeii. The sequence goes on from CM042169.1 coordinate 2,770,590, forward strand.
CAAGTAAATCCCGAAAAGGATGGCTCGCTATGCAGAACACCGTACAGACTGTTTC
>CM042169.1:2775644-2778144 GCA_023376005.1 Doryteuthis pealeii
CCCAGGGGGTCAACCCCCAGGCAACACCTGCCCCTCGATTTAAAGGGGTAGGGTTGGGTTTATTGCCCCGTACCTGAGGCGCCCCGTTGACAGGGAATGCCGACGGGCTTAGCGTATTTTTGAACCCGCTTCCCATGAGCTTCGGTTCGTAGGTGGTCCCACATTAATAGGGCTTTGTGCCTAATCCGTACACGTGGGGTACGTGGTAAAAATCGTAGAAGCGATTCAGAGGGGCTATATGACCTTTAGTGTATATATATATATATTTACTTTATGCTTAATTGTTTTATTTTCGTATATTTTTACAGATCCCAGGGACGGGATTTTGGTCCACTCGTCTTTGAAGATCCTCTCCAAATCTTTAAGGTTTGTAGATTGTTGTTCGGAAACTCAAAGTTTTAGCTCCCTCCACGGATTCTCTAAAGGATTAAGGTCCAAAGACTGACTAGGCCACTCCATTACCTTCTTCTTTCTTGAGCCACTCTTTTGTTGCCTTAGCCATATTCTTTGGGTCATTGTCATGCTAGAACACCCAACCACAACCAATCTTTAGTGTCCTGTCTGAGGCTATGTTGTTTTCACGCTTTTTGGTACAAATAATGTTCAATAGATACAAAATAATAATAGAAAAAAAATCTTTGTCATGGATTCAGTGCCACATCTGGATATTGATTATGCTATGAACAAATCAGACTTTTTTTGGATTTCTTGGGTAAAATTGCTTTTATAAACCAATTTTTAAGAGTAGGGAAGCTCTAGAACTCATTTTACAGACATGGTATGAAAAAATCAGAAATCATCAATAACTTAAAATTGATTGACTTTAAGACTTTTTTTGGATTTCTTGGGTAAAATTGCTTTTATAAACCAATTTTTAGGAGCAGGGAAGCTATAGAACTCATTTTACAGACAAAAATAGATTACAAAATGTCGCCAGATATACATACACACAAATTCCCTTTATACATAGATAGATTGGATCATAAGACCTTTAGGCACCCCTTTTTGATCTCGATTAGGAAAGGACATGTTTTTCACTTACACCGTCAATATCCGGTTGATTTAACAGACGATTTTTAGATTTTTTTAAAATTATAAAACTAACCCCTAACCACTAACCAATATAAAAGAGCAAACATTTCGGACCATATTATCTTTAGGCACCCCTTTCTGATCTCGATTAAGAAAGGACATGTTTTTCATTTACACCGTCAATATTATGTTATTTTAACAGACGATTTTTAGATCTTTTTAAATTATAAAACTAACCCCTAACCCTAACCCGTAACCCTAACCCTAACCTTAACCCATAACTCTAACCCTAACCCTACCAAACAACAGGATATTGACACTGTAAATTAAAAACATGTCCTTTCTTAATCGAGATCAAAAAAGGGTGCCTAAAGGTATTATGGTCCAATCAGAGAATATGATATAAATTATTGTTTGCCAGTTCAGTCGTACCTGTGCACTTATAGCGAAATACGATGACGTTTGTATCTGTCAATTACGTCAGTGACTACTCATTGACGTCATCCCTTGTTTATATCTCGCAGTAGGACTCTTTCATCCTGCTCAAACTAACGATTTTCCCATAATTAGTGTCCCTAATCTACCCAACCCCTTCACACTAGCAGTATACGACACAAGCTTAATTTTTTGAATTGATGATTTTTGAAAAGATATATTGGAACAGATCGAAACACTGCAGCGTAGGCGAAATACACATTACTCGTTTATAAACTTGTGTTTTTCAATTTTTTCATAATATATATATATATATATATATATATATATATATATGTGTGTGTGTGTGTGTGTTCGTGTATGTATGTGTGTCTGTGTGTGTGTATGTGTGTGTTATGGTGTCCACCTATGGTTCTTTGTTGGTATATCTGAAGAGTCTAATTTACAGTGTATATATTACATCTATATATACCCTAACCCTAAACCTAATCCGAACCGTAACCATAACCCTGGATGTATGTGTCATATATATATGTCTATAATATACGCGATAAATTTGACAATTTCATGAGGAAAAAGAAAAAGTGCTTGGTAACTACAAAATTTAATGGACTGTAAAGAAATTCAACAGGCACGGAAATTACATTACTCACTCAAAATAACAGCCATTAGCGTCGATCACAGCCTTACGTCATCTCTTGTTTCCATCTCGCAGTAGACCTCTTTCATCTTGGCCAAACTGATGATTCATACTGCCCCTAATTTACCCAGCCACTTAACACGAGCAGGATACGACTCAAGGTTATTTTTTAATCGGAGTTTTGAAATCGGAGTTTTCTTTCTGCTAACCCGTTTGCCGTAAGTCGTCGTTGGGGTGGCCTAAAGTCGGTATCAGCCAGACAGCGAGGGTGTCTATTCCCTTTTCACAAATGCTAAATTGTGTGGGGATAATAGGATTCAAACCTTTCCCATGGGTATTAGCGCTATGTAGAATGCAAAAATCACCCATCCTTTCGGCTGGGTCGTTAGAATT
>CM042169.1:2783144-2797355 GCA_023376005.1 Doryteuthis pealeii
CCTTCATTTGCCGGTGTGGCATATTTTTGTGAGCTTTGTTTCTCCTTCCATTTTTTTCTTACTTCGTTGAAATTCGCACAAAAATGTTATTGTTGTTATTACCTAATCTGGTACAGTGATTGGCTGGAATTGATTTCTTCTTCTTCTTCTTCTTCTTCTTCTTCTTCTTCTTCTTCTTCTTCTTCTTAATTGATTACTTTCCTCTTTTCTCTTTCGCCCGGGAAATATATGCATACTTATATTATATATATATATTATATATATATATATTATATATATGTGTGGTGTGTGTGTGTGTGTGTGTGTGTGTGTAGTATAATAAAAAATTGAAAAAACACAGGTTTAAATGAGTTAAGTGGTGAGTTTATTGGCCGACGCTGCAGTGTTTCGATCTATTAATTAGATCATCTTCAGGGCTTTTGTTGGTATGTGCAAGGTGATAAAATTTGTTTATATATATATATATATATATATATATATATATATATATATATATATATTGTTGCCGCTTTTGTATTGATTTTTGTTGTTGATGGGATACTTCTTCTTCTTCTTCTTCTTCTTCTTCTTCTTCTTCTTCTTCTTCTTCTTCTTCTTCTCTAACTCAACAAATTCTTTTTCTCTTATTTGTTCTCATTCTCTTTAACCCTTTTTCTCTCCTACTTCAACTCGGTCTTGTTCCTGTTTTTTTTCTTTCTTTTTTCCTTTAATATGACGTCATTAATCTTACTTTTTATCCACTGCTGTCACCGTGGTGTAGTGGCTAATGTGCTAGACTGCGACATCATAGTAAACGAGATCAAACTACACTCGTACTACTACGTTGACGTTCGGATTAATAAACTCGGGAATAGTTATGAACCATGTTTGGTTTGTTTTGTCTTACGGCATATCAACCACAGTGGGTTATTTAATGCCGATAAAGTTTTGAAATAAATTCATTTTTGAAGGATACTCAATTTTTTTATAAATACATTTTTCTCTTTAACCCATATATGGAACCCTAACAGGTACTACCACTCCGGATCAGAGTGGACCAGGAAGCAATGGTGATAAAGGGGTGCTCCACATTTCCCAAACTTCCCAAACTAGAACCTCGCCATCAGATAGAGTTTAACGTCATACCCAGGACATGTAGACCTTCAGCCACCGCCTACTAGCACCCATATGATAAAAAGGGTTGGGGCTTGCCCTAAGGGAATAGGGTTGGGACAATCATATAGGTGCTAGGGCTTGATGTGACCAGCTAATTGATCGGGGGTCTCTCCGACCGCCCGTCTAACCCAAGAAAGGGCCAAAGTGGAGTTTTGAAAGTCATGAACTGCTCAACCACCGGGGTTCTATCCTTAAGCAATACGGGTCGCCACTCAACAGCCAACAGGTAGCCTGATTGGGGGAACTTACCCCTATGCAGAGGTGCAGTCTGTGCATTTCTAACGCCCCAGCTGACAGAGTGGTTTAACCCTGTTACCCAACTGAACTCCCGGTTATATAGTACATCTACAGTTCTTCAATTCAAACTGCGTGCCAAAAAATCTATTCGGATTATACCGATTTATCTTGTGAATTTGTATTTATCAATTGCTTAAATTGTAACAAAAAATATGTAGGAGAGACTTCTAGATCTTTGACTTTCTCACTTTCTTTCTGTTTTGTGTATTTCTTTCTTCTTATGCCTCCGAGCCTTCCTCTGTCCCTTCTTTCTTTCTTTCTTTCTTTCTTTCTTTCTTTCTTTCTTTTATTCATCAGTTCTTTCTTTCTTTCTTTCTCTCTTTCTTTCTGTTTTGTGTATTTCCTTCTCCTATGTCTCCCAGCCTCTCCTTTCCCTTCTTTCTTTCTTTGATTCATCACTTCTTTCTTTCTTTGTTTCTTCCTTTCTTTCTTTCTTTCATTCATTCATCACTTCGTTTTTTCTTTCTTTCTTTCTTTCTTTCTTTTCTTTCTTTCTTATTTATTTATTTATTTCTTGTTTGTTTTTTTTCTTTCTCCTATGCCTCTCAGTCCCTCTTTCCTTTCTTTCTTCTTTTCTTTCTTTCTTCATTTATTCATCACTTCTTTCTTTCTTTCTTTCTTTCTTTCTTTCTTTCTTTCTTTGAAAGTGGAGAAACACATTACAAACGCTAATGTGCCGCTAATGATAAAAAAATGAAACATGAAGCAAAATAGTAATAAATAAATAAATAAATAAATAAATGAGAAATATTGCATAAATAAAGTTAAAAAAGAAACAAGAAAAAATTAAAACAAAATAGGGGCTTATAACGTTAAAAAAAGGGAAGCATAAAATAATTTGGTTTGGTTTGTTTTGTTTTACGGCATATCAACCTCACTGGATCATTTAATGCCGATAAAGCTTTGAAATAAATCAATTCTTAATGGATAATACAATTTTTTTTATAAATACATTTTTCTATTTAACCCATAGATGGGACCTAACAGGTACTACCACTCTGGGTCAGAGTGACCAAGGAGCAATGTGATGAAGGGGTGCTCCACATTCCCCAAACCTCCAAAACTGGAACCTCACCATCAGATAGAGTATAACGTCATTCCCAGGACATGTAGACCCGCAGCCACCGCCTTCTAGCACCCATATGATAAAAAGGGGCTGGGGCTTGCCATGAGGGCAATATGGTTGGGAAAATCATATAGGTGCTAGGGCTTGACGTGACCAGCCGATTGATTGGAGGGGGCCTCTTCGACCGCCCGTCTAGCCCAAGATAGGGACAAAGTGGAGTATTGCATGTCATGAACTGCTCATCCACCTGGGCTCTATCCTTAAGCATCACGGGTCGCCACCCACGGCCAACAGGTGGCCTCATTTGGGGAGTCTTACCCCTCTGCAGTTGTTGCAGTCGGAGCAGTCGGTGCATTCTAACGCCCCAGCTGACAGAGTGGTTTAACCCTGTTACTCAAGAGAGATGAGAAAAATTATAATTTAATTAATTCCATGCAGAATAGTCCAGACAATCCTTGTGTCGAAACTCAGGTAGACGTATTCTGACTTTATTGGTTTTCTAAACCAGCTCTACAATTGTATTGGGCACTTTTATATTCATTATTAACTTATTCAGCTAATTATCTTTTGAAAGCAAAGTTGTCAATCAAGTTGCAATTTTTAGTGTCAATAGACACTAAAAATTGCAACTTGCTTGACATTTTGCCTTTTTCATTAAGTCATCTCCTCCAAAATGCATCGATGTGGGTATGGCCACGAATTGAAATGCAATCAGCATTTAAACTTGGTTCATCAATTTTATTTCATACGTTGATTACCTTAAACATTATGGAACGCCAAAATATTTTCCTTCGCGTTTACACTTCACAATCTTTGAGAGCTAGTTAACATAATCTAATAGGTTCAGTAAATTCCTAAAAAGCGAATGTCCGTAGTTGGTGCCCTTGGAACGATCTCCAAGAGTTAGAAATAAACTAGTAGAATTAGAAATCAGCAGAAGAATTGAGAGCATTTTACAGATCGTTTACAATACGGAGAGGAGTCCTGGAACCCGAGGAGAGTGTCACTCAGACTCCAATGAAAAGATCATCAGCTTACACCTGTGTATAAAAACCCGGAAAGGAAACAAAAATTGAAAGACGAAAATACCTGTAATTGGCTATGATGTGGAAGATCCTAGGAGCAAAAATAATAGAAGAAATGTATTAGCCACTTGAAAACTATATATATATATATATACTATACTATATATATATATATACTATATATATATATACTATACTATATATACTATAATATATATATATATATATATCGGTTAAATAGTACATCTACAGTTCTTCAATTTAAACTGCGTGCCAAAAAATCTATTCGGATTATACTGATTTATCTTGTGAATTTGTACTTTATCCAACAGCTCAACGTATTACGAATATGATGTAGCACTAGGTCAATTTCTAAACGGTGTACAACTTGTTTTAATCCAGTTTTCCTTCTCCTCGGCTGGTTGTTGTACCCAAACTAAAGATCCTAGCATGTTCTACTATTTTACATGTAGTTTGAGGAAGAAAAGACGTATTCATTTTTGTTTATTCTATATTAACCCAACCCCTCCGTAAGATACGACACAAAGTGAATTCTTAAGTTGGCGTTAATATTAAATAACTCACGAAGGTTGACGAGGGCTAAGATCAACCATTTTATAATATATATATTTATTTTGGGGTACCTAAGTTTCTTAGTAACATTAGGGTGAATTTCACTAGGCCTGGTTCTTATTTCCCCTCTATACAGTCGTTTGTGGTTAGGGGCCTATAACTATATGAACAGTGCGCTCGCATAGAAAGACAGAGAATCGCCTTATAAAGGTGCTACTGTGACCGTTAACGGTGGCTATTCGCGCTCAAATGAGACTTTGTACGTTCTCTATATAGATTGGTCCTATACTTGGGCGAGGACGGACCCACGGTCTCCATGTGACTCTGGTACAGACCTACACATACTAATATGATTTATTTATTTCTTATCTCACATCAAATTAAGCTTAATTTGTTTGTTTTTGTTTATTTTTTATATTTTTAGAGTATTTTTAGTTTTTGTTATTTTCTCTATTCGTTTGTTGATTTAGTGCTTGAGAGTCTCCTTCTTTTGTTTCATTACTCTTTATGAAGCCGTTGTTTTTTCTTACTTTTTCTTCGTCTGATTGTTATTGTACATTTATATATCATTTCTTCTTCATATTTCTCTTCCTTCTGAATGCGTTTCTTGCTGTTCTTTCTTCTATTGATCTTTCTTCGTGTGTCTGCTTGTGCCACTACTCTTCAATGTGTTGCTAATTGTTCGTCTATCTTTTCTTCCTTTATTCTGACCTCTTGTGGCCTAGAAAAAGTTTGGTTTGATTGGTTTGTCCACTATTCATCAAGACTTTATCCAATCTCCTCTTCTAACTTATCACTAACATATCATATACTTCTCTTTGCTTCTCGCGTCTTCGTTGACACTTTCCTCCATCTCTATCGCTCTCGTAACATTTCGTACTCATTGGTATGGCGCATTTGTAGTTATTATATTATTTATTATATACTTTTATTCTTTCAATCTGAATGTTTTGTAACTTATTTATTATATATATATTTTATATTCTTACTTCTTATCCTCACATCATTGTTCATCTTTATTCTTCTTCTTCTTCTTCTTCTTCTTCTATTTATTTTGTTTTTTTCCTTTATTTCTATTCATTGTTATTAATGAATTTTCGTTGTGGATGTTTTTCTCTTTTTTATGATTTAATCGCTGATAATTCAAATGTTATTCTCTGATATTTTTATTGCGTTGTTGTTGCTCTCCTTTGCATTTTTTCTTTCAAATATCTTCCTATTTTATTCCATCTTTCTCTCCATGTTCATTCACATCATCAGAAGGAGGTAGGTCCTTCTTCTCTCTGGTCTTAGTCTACTTTTGCTTCTAACTGTCGCTTCTTGCTTCCACGCGTTTTTCCCTATGATATTGGTGATACTCAGTAGGGGGTGGTTGGCGTCTTGCGTGTACGCGTAGCGCTTCGCTTGTCGTTTGCTGTTGCTCTCTTCTTCTCCTCCTTCTCAGTATCACATTCTATATCTATTGCTTCCCTTTCTTACTGTTTTCTGTGCGCTTATATACTTCTTCTTTCCTTTCTGCAATAATAATTGGGGAAGATGAGGGGTTTCTTCTCATTCTTGACTTCCCTTCTCTTCTTCTTCTGTTTTCCGTTCTCTTGTATACCTTCTTCTTGACAAACACTTATCGCCTGTCTTACTCATGAGCGCCTACTTTTTTTCTGGTATGGTTGTCCTATTTTCGTCTTTCCCTTTCTTCTTCTTCTTCTTCGTTCTAATTTTCCTTGAAAATTTTTTGCAGTGTCATGGCTTCTCCTTCCTCTCTTCTCCCTTGCTGATTATATAAACTATAGCCGCTATATGCGCGGCGTCTTCTTCTTCTTTTCGTCTTTCTTGTTCTGATATATAGGTTATCTTTGGTTTTGCTACATCCCACTTATTTCTGTATACACTTCAGTTCTCTTTATATCAAGACAATTATCGTACACGTAGCGACAATATCTTTCTGTCTTGAAGGTCACGTAATAACATAGAAGAAAGTGAAAGAAAAGTAAAGAAAGCCAGATTATGACACTTGAACTGTGAAAATTAATCTTCTTTCCTTTCAATTTCGGTTGTCCCTTCTGGTTATTACTAATCCACATCAATGACTTGGGAATTGAGTTGGACCCTTAGGAGGAGGTCTACCGTCTTACTTCTCTCTTCTTTTTCTTCATTCCTTTCTCTCTACCTTTCATTCAGCCTCTCTGTCTACCCTTCTTCATATACTCGCAGGATGGTCCGTCTCATCCTTCTTCTTCATATCTTCTTGTCTAATCTTGAACTTATACACACTGTCATTGTTCACTAATTCTAATTAACCATCCTTTCTTCATATTTACGAGTTGAAACAGGGGGTCCATTCCTTCATTCCATTTCATTTCTTCTTCTCTTCTCTTCTTCTTCTCTTTCACTTTTTCCCTTCTTCAAATGACACACAATCGATGCAAACCGAGACACAAGGTCTTTCTTTCTCTTCTTCTGCTTTCTTCTTCTTCCTTCTTCTTCTGTCTTCTCTCTTTCTTCTTTCACTTCTTTCAAATAAAAAGGCACATACTAAGACAACTTTTTTACTTGTCTTTTCCAGTTAGATTTTATTTTATTTATTGTACCACGTTGTTAATCAATAATAATTATGATGAGGAAGGTCTTCAACTTTTTTTCTCTCTTCTTCATCTCTTTTAACATCTCTTCTCTTCTTCTTCCTTCTCTTCTCTCCACTTCTTTCCCTTCTTCATAATAATTGCGGGAGGTCTTTCTTCTTTTCTTCTTCTTCTTCTTCTCTCTTCTTCTTCTTGCTTCTTCTTCTTCTTCTTCTTCTTTCATTCACTTCTCTGTTTTCACAGGCATTTCCATTATTACATTTATGATGGCGCGTTTGTCTTAGACATATTACTGCTTTCTGCAATATCGTTTCCTTCATGATTATCATGTTTGCTTCTTGGTGCTTCCTTCTTCTTGGTGATATAGGCGGCGTGTCTTGTTCGCTTCGATGTGGAGTTTTCTTTTCTTCATTTCATGACTAGATTAGAAATTGTGATTTTTGCACGAGTTGAAACGTCGTTATTTAGTTTTCGTTCTTCTCTTTCTTTCCATTTCACTATCTTTTTTCTGTCCTCCCTCTTCTTTTTTTTTTTTTGGTGAGTGGGCGGATGGGTTGGCACTCATGTTCCTTCCTTGCTCCTTTTTCTCCCTTCTTCTTTTTCCCTTTCTGCTCTAATGTGGAAAGTTCGCGTCCTTAGAATTCTTATTGACTGCAACCTCTACAGACGGGTAGACTACCCCAAATTTCTGGTGTGTCTGACTCTATTTGGCCTCCGTGGGCGTTGGTGCCGTTTTTCTTTGCTTCGACTCCTCTCGTTGATTATCGCTTATATGTGTCTGACCGTTGTTCGCTTAAGTCCTCTTGCTGCTGAACTTCGAGCGTGACTCCAGACTTGTCATACATCCTACCGCACCCATCCCTCACTACCGACGACGCCGACCTGGCAACATCCCACAGATTTCTTAGGAATGCCTGCTCATCTACTTCATACCCTATGTTTCGCTCCCACAACATATTCCTCTTTTGTATCGCCGCTGAATTTTTCCATTCTTTACTTTCGCCATGCCTGTTTGAGTTTTGGTGTCGTGGCGCTCTCGCCCGGACTTATGAATCAGTATTCACACTGATGTGTGACGAAAAGAAATGCACACACATCAAGAAGAACATAAAAGAAAACATTAGAGTGAAAAAGAAGAAATAGCTGAGTAAGGTATACACGGGAGTTAATTTGGAATTGGCATGTGTTGTTGTGACATATGTTTGCCACATTTATGCAGAGAAAGCCAACCGTCTTCTGAAAAAACAAAAACAAGCTGAGTGAATTCACTCTCACTACTGGTCACACTCAACACGCCCTATGTCTACATATCATGATTTGCAATTCTATGCTACCACAATCAATTTCAGCGCTACCTTCTTGTTCAATTATGCTGACCCAAGGCTCCCACCTCACATAATCTACAGCTCGATTTTTGATTCAATCAATATATCTTAATCTATGCTACTAGTGCTACTCCTATCTAGCTAGTAGCTAGCTAGCTATCTTCGAATTTATTCACAAGCTATATATACTACACTTGATTTGTTCGCGTCCTATCTTAATACTAGGCAGGTGTGCCGTGAAGTGTTTCTAATTCATTGCTACATCTGTGGATCTAATTCTAATCGATATCTACCATATTCTATCTTGCTAGACTATCTATACCGATTTATATCAACAAGCTATCTAATCTATCTCAGATTTGCTTCACGTCTATCTATCTTTAGCAATTCGTCTAGTGCAGTCGATGTTCATATTCTATCCTATCTAGTTTTGGTCGTATTTTTGGATTGGCACCTGATGGCTATCTATCTATCTAGTCTATCTACTCTACTCCTACTCCTATTCTACCATATCTATCTAGCTAGCTTATCTATCGTTATTCACAGAGCTATATTTCTGCCTAGCATTTACTTTGGCACACCTACTACTATCTTTAATGCATTCGAATTAATGAGCTCGACGACTTTAGTCTAATCTATCTATCTTAGTTTACTGGTCTAAGATCTTACTCCTATCTATCTAATCTACTGGCTTGCTGAAAGTATGATTAAACACTATGCTAGAATCTGATTTATCTATCTATTCTATCTATTCTAATCACTATTAAATTTGATTATTCTATTTACACAGGTATCATACGGACCTATCTACTTCTATAGTTTATCTCTAAATACAACGTAATTATTTCGGTTGTAAGCATATTCTAAATAAATCTTATTCTATCTATCCTAGCCTAAATCTATGCAGCTATTTTGTATGGTATCAAGCTCAGGCTTATCAACACAGATCCCTATGCTAATCATTAATTTCGTTCATATCTATCTAATCCTATCTATGCTATCTATCTATCTCGATTTATTCACAGCTATCTATCAATCTATCTCGGTCAAGTGCCCTCTGCTACGCATGCAGAGGTGCTGGACGGAGCAAACATGAACAGCATGCTCACCCTCATCTGCCAGAGGCACCTACGTTGGTTTGGCAACGTCAGGAGGATGGACAAAGGCCGTGTCTTATATATCTTATAATAAAAAGATACTTGTATGCAATGGTTATCGTCGCATGAAATGAATACCGCGAAACGAGTTTAAACCTGGACGAGACTGCATTTTTTAGCGCTAATGTCCTTGGGAAAAGTACGAACCCAACTACTCTCCCTCCAGCTATGGGTAAATAGTAGGACAGATTGTGCTCTTTACCTCTGTTAAAGCAACCGGTCAAGGAAAAGAAAATTCTTAAAAAACAAAATCCCATTGTGTTGCATCCTGCCCATGATAAGGGATTGGGTATATATATAATTATATATATATATTATATATATATATATATATATAATATATAATAATATTGTATTATTTTATATATACAAAGTAATAATTGAATAAACCATGTATTCAGCTACTATATTTAAATACTTTCAAAAATCTATTCATAGGAAAACTCGAAAACCATCAATTTGCTTATAATATATATATATATATATATATATATATATATATATATATATATATATATATATATGATGTTATTGTTTCGTCTAGGCAAATGTGTAGATCTGCGTTGGATTAATCTGTTCTGATGAAGAAATATAACATACCTACCGCAGTTAAGTTCCACAAAAAATAGGTATATGTGGAATGGTAGATGGTAAGTAAAAAGCTTAATATATAATCAAGGAATAATTCAAGAGAGATCGACAGGAAGGAATGAAGAAAAAAACACAGGAATCTAGCAAGGAAGAAGGAATTATACGCAACACGAAAATGGTAATGATTCCAAATATTCTTACGTTAAGATTTATTTCGACAAATTTGTTTTTGATTTCAGGTGAGTGCCGAAAAGTTCTCGGTCCAAGCATATGAATGTTCTTAAACAAATAATAAAAGAATAGGATAAATATGATATGTGTTAAAAGTTTACGGAATGAGGATGTATTTAATAAGACTGCATCGCCCTGTCTGCTGGGACAGAAAAATACACCGACTGCACCTCTGCAAAAATCACCTGTTAGCAATGGATAACGACCCGTCATGCTTAAGGACAGAATCCTGCTGGTGGAGCAGTGCATGACACACAGACACTCCACTTTGGCCCTTATTTGGTTCCCTCGATCAATCGGCTGGTCACACAAATTAATATTTTATTCATTGTTCATTTTTGTCTCGTTTGGTTGGTTGGTTGGTTGGTTGGTTGGATTTTACGGCATAACAACCAATGTTTTATGCCAAAGACGATTTGTTTTATTCATTCTTGGTAGGTAATCATTTTTTGCTTAAACACAATTTTTAAAACTCATTTTTTCTATTATTATCTTCATTATTGTCTGTTCAACGTTTCGGCAGATGTACCCTCCGGCCTTCCTCAGATATATCTTGTCGGACTCGGTAACCTTCATTTTGGACTCGGGAACCTTCTTTTCGGACTCGGGATCCTTCTTGTCGTAATCGGGAGCCATCACGGAACTTCGAACTGAACCCTTTATTTAGTCCACGGGGGTATCCTGTTCTCATTCCGCTAACCATAGCTATGGTTGAGGCGTTAAGCTGTGTTAATTATCATTAATTCTCATTAATTATTGTTACTGTCGCCCTTGACCGGGATTGAACCTGCAGCCTAGAGATAACTGTCACTTAGAACTGTCCTAATCTAACTCTTTTATTAATTAGGCTATGTGTCCAACTGAAGGGTTTCCGATTCCTATCATGAAGGTTCCTGAATACGACAAGAAGGTTCCCGAGTCCGAGAAGGTTTCCGAGTCCGACAAGAAATACCGAAGAAGGCCGGAGGGCACATCGGCCGAAACGTTGTACAGATAACAATAAAAATGAGGACAATAGTCCGAATAATACAAATAATACTAATTATCAAGCCCCATCTAAAAAAGAAATAGTAAACAACATTTTCCAGAATTTTAACTCGGGTCAGCGAATCATTTTCATTGAGCATTGTGAGAAACGTAGTCTTTCTATCTGGTGAGAAGGTGGCTCTTCTCTGTGAGCAGCATTTTATTGTCAAAAGCCAGCAGTTGATCTGGGTCTGAACGACTCCATATAGCTCTCATGCTCTGGTAAAAACCTTTGGGTCATTTGAGTCTGCGAGACTTTGGAGTTCGGCCGCTTTTGTTGTCTATGTGATTGTCATGAGCAACATACGCGACATCATGCACGAAAGCGTCCGCGATTTGCATGCGCGTGTTGTGGAGTAGGTTGGAAGCGTGCTGGGCCGAGGTGCGCTGATGCAAATCTGAAACTCTGCAGATTAACCAATCGGTCGCCTCGCCATAGCCTATAAAATGAGTGTGTCGGAGGCTTGGGGAGTTGTTCGTAAACCATTCGAGGAGTCCGTTCTGCCCTGCCCTGCCCTGCCCTGCCCGTGCAAAGGTTTTAAGTCTTGGAAGTCTGTTCGAGAAGCGTTTACTGCCCGGTCCGTGCAACGGTTATAGTCCATTTATTTTTTAGTTCTCTACATCTTCCATTCTCAGCGAATCTGACTTCGATCAAAAGCGGCAATTTCGGTGTTATATTTTTTAAGCTCTTTGGCTATTATGGCGCTCCTTCATTCTGGTATATTCGATTTGGGTTTATCATGCATTGCCCGGATGTTCCATAACGCAAGGTTCAGATCTTTGTATTAATTATTAACTCAAAATCATACGTGAAACATCTCACTGTTGTTGTTAATGTTTATTACGGTTCACCTTGAATTCAAAGCAAAAATGAAAAATAAAAAATAAAAAATAAAAATAAAACAAAAACAAGAAAACGTTACGTTATATCAAAAGTACTATTAAGCAAATAAGTCAATAAAAGTCTTTCAATATACGCTCCTACATTTGGGGCACTGGTGGTTGTCGTCAGTGATGTAATCCGCAGGGTTCATTGGGAAGTTTCGGGTCTTCCAACATCAGACTTCCTCGCCCTGCTGACCCTATCAGAGGTGATCAAACTCTGGTACAACCACCAACAATAACCACTAAAAGACGTTGAGTATTAAGCAAATAAGTAAATAAAAGTCATGTATATTCTAATGTTCATTTCATCATTCGTAATTTATACACTATTTGGAAATGTGAAATATCATTTCATTTCATTTCTTGACAATTCAGTCTCGAAAGACTATGATAAAAGTTTTTGTGTGCCCCTGAAGTTGCAGTTCCTTCTGTGACTATGAAGTCCTATGTTTGAGAAACATTCTCGACCACAGATTTTGGCATTGTAGGTTGTCCCTGTAGATGATGATGTTCCGATGCTTTGTTGCCGTTGCTTTCTATGGATCTCTTAAGCTTCATGATTGTGCATCAGGGTGACTTCTGACATGTACAGTCTTCTATGGAGATTTCCCGGCCACCGAAGGGCGGTCTTGAGCCAAATTTTCCCAGCTGGAAGGACAGTGCCAAAGAACCTGAGAATCATTTTTGCAGACATCCTTGAAATCGCAGTAGGGGGCGACCAATCTGTCTTTTACCAGATGTTATCTCTCCATAGAAGGATGTCTTTCGGGATTCGTCCATCATCCATCCGACGTACATGACCCAACCATCGGAGATGACGTACATGTCTAAGAAAAACAGTTATAATTTGACAACCTTAACAACATCCAAAGTAATTTTAATGTATGGTTTTTAATATCTATCGTACGAATCTATTACAGTTAAACTTTAATAAAGAATTTTAATCTAAATTAAAAAAAATGTTATTCTAACGATTATTAGCAATAGGAATTTCTTAATTATAGTTTATTCGTTTATCTGTCTATTGTTTTAGTTTGTGTTGAACTTATTTCTCTTATTAATTCTGATTCAAACGTAACATCTATTTTTAAAGTTTAACGCTATCCATTTCGAATTCAAAGTGAAACAAATACCGTTATTATTAAAATAGTCTTAAGTAAATAATACAATAAATGTTATTCGTATTTTACTTATTTTATTATTTATAATATATATTTTGAAATACAAAATATCATATTATATATATATATATATATATATATATATATATATATATGAATAAGATATAAGATGAAAAAAACAAACGATGTTTACAACTGAAATAGGCTCATCAGAAGAGAAAAGTGTGCAAACCGTTTCGGGGCCAATTCTCTTGACGGTTTTAAAAAGCACACCACTCGGCCCATCCTCAACTAATATGAGGACCCATTGCATTATATAATGTATCAACCGCACGTGGGTCGGTCATCAACAAAACAAGACGGGAAAAAGACCCGTTAGTAAAAACAGAACGCTGCTAGTCAAACGTTGGAATTAATCAAAAAAAAAAAAAATAAATAAATACAAATTGTGCAGTCTGCATTAAAAATAATATGAATTTTATTTAAAAATAAAAGAATTTTATTTAAAAATAAAATGAATCTCATTTTCAATTTTGAAATAATCAGAACATTATAGTAATGAAATAAGACTCAAAAAAGTCTGATGTAAAGTCATAGAAAAAGTGTAAAGTATAAAAAGTGTATTTAGAAATATCAAATTATTGTAATACAATCCAACTGTAAAATAAGTAGCCCACTTTTATAAGTAAATCCGTGGTGTTAATGGAATATCAATCAAAAAGGGTAAACATTCAAATGTAAAGTTGTTTCATGACAAGTATGTGAAAATAAAATGGAAATTAATCCGACAGTATGAATAAGATTAATGAAAAAACAAACCGATGTTACAACTGAAATAGGCTCATCAGAAGAGAAAGTGTGCAAACCGTTTCGGGGCCAATTCTCTTGACGGTTTTAAAGAGCAACACTCGGTCCATCATATATATCTATATAATTCAAAAATAAAATCCAAAGCATACAGAGCGTTCCACCTAATCACACGACGTAATTTTTGGCGGTCAATAAAAAAACAGAACCACACGAGCGTGAAAACTAACTGATCGATCGAAATACCAGCAAGACACTAATAAAACAGTAGCATAACGGCAAGAAGATGTCTTTCGCATAATAAATACATCAAGAGGGATGAAGCTGACGAAAAAACCCCGAGATCAGGATCAGAGAGAATTAATTTTTCTTC
>CM042169.1:2799955-2804955 GCA_023376005.1 Doryteuthis pealeii
TACGCAATATATATATATATATATATATTATATATATTATATATATATATATATTATTTTATAATTTGCTTGAAGCATTGTTAAGTATATGATTATATATTTATATTAACCAGGCAATTACAATGCGTATAAAAAAAATTAAAAAATTAAATTAAAAAAATAATTTTAAAATGACTTTTTAAAAATAAATAAATTAAAAATTAAAGATTAAAAATAAATGAAATAATGTCCAGTCTTGGACATTATTCATTTATATTTTTATACGCTTTGTAATTGCCTTCTTAATATATATAATAATAATAATAATAATAATTATATATATATATATATATAGTATCCGATTGCTGATTTAACTTTTCCATCGTAGTTGCATCAGTAAATAATCGAGAAGTACTCAATATATTAAAAATACAGAGCAGTAATAATACTAATAATATTATTGTGGAATGGAAAATAAAGGGTTTACCATGGTTTCAATCAAATTGAAATGATTTCATCAGGACATCATTTTTGATTGAAACCATGGTAGACCCTTTATTTTCTATCTAACAATAATATTATTAGTATTATATATATATATATATATATATATATATATATATATATATATATATATATATATATATTCTTCATGATCCCACCAACATGAAGATGTAATATATATATTATATATATATATATATATATATAATATATATATATTATCTTCATGATCCCACCAACATGAAGATGTAATATATTATATATATATATATATATATATATATATATTATTTCTTCATGATCCCACCAACATGAAGATGTAATATATATATATATATATATAATATATATATATATATATATATATATATATAAGATATGTATATAAATATATATGTATGCATATATAAGTATATATGCTTTTTAATTAGCTTCGTATTTTTGAATCTGGAAAATAATAATTTTGAATGTAAGAAATATCTCTATACATGTGTACACACACACACACACACACACACACACACATATATATATATATATAAACTTGGTCAATATAAACGAATCTTTAATAGAACTGTGTCGAATCGGGTTCGTATGACTCTGGAATTATCAAGTGGCAACGACTTCCGGGTATGGTGGTGAGAAAACATCCGGTCCGTTTTGCGTGATAGCCTTGATGCTTCTAGTCAGACTAGTGCAACAATGGATCTATTTCTAGCGTGGTCTGTTCCTTAATTATATTTTCATTTCTCTTTCTTTTTTAGGCACCTAGATGACTTGTCTTGCAGAGTGCAATGGAATCGTTATAGTGGAGAAACCAGGAAGCAGCAAACATTGTCGCGACAGCTTTAGGTGCCTGTGTGTGGACTGGGGCCGTAGTGGGAAGGTATTGAGATGTTTCCCACTGCAGATTGGTCGTGGTCATATGTAAGCAATCATTTGATTTCTCGTACAAATCATATATATATATATATATATATATATATTTATATATATATATGTTGTGTGTGTGTGTGTGTGTGTGTGTGTGTGTGTGTGTATTAACTAGAAATGCCATAACAAGACGACTTCAGTTCCAGTGATATTTTGAAAAAGAGATTTTATCTCGAAAATTTAGGAATAAAATACAGGTTAACACACCTTTCTAACCTCCAGTCGACAGGGCGGATATATATATATATATATATATATTATATATATATATATATATATATATATTATTATTATTATTTTATTTATATTTTTGCTTGAAGGCAATTATAAATGCATGTATCGCATAAAATTCGATAATTATAGAAAATAATCTTGACAAGTAAATCCCGCAAAGGATGGCTCGCCATGCAGAACACCGTACAGACTGTTTCGACTTTATTAAGTCTCTTCAGCGATGTATACTAACGACTCCCCTATATATATATATATATATATATATATATATATATATTGATAAATGGTGTTATTGTGGTTTGGTTTTGTTTTTGTTTTTTTTGTGTTTTTTGTGTTTTTGTTGTTGTTGTAGACGATGGAATAGTCAGTGAGGAAACGAGAAAAGGTTTTTTTTTTCTCAATAGGACAAAGAATTCGTAAAACTAAGAAAATTACGAACCATGTGGGGGTTTAATTCACCGGTGTGAAAATGTTCAATAACACCATTTATCAATGCACTTTGTCTCTGATGAGCATTGACGAAAAAAAGATCAATTTATTTTAGATTTTAAATCTAATAAGGGTACCCTCACTTTTCTTTTTAAGAAAAAACATTATTTTATCAACATGCATATGCTTTTACGCGTCCTTTTTAAATTTCAGTACTGCCAATAAACTTTTCATATATATATATATATATATATATTATATATATATATATATTATATATATATATATATATATATATATATCAAGCCTTTTCCTTTACCAATTATATTGCTCTGTTCAATTAAATTACGTATCGAACGCTCAATTCCAGCGTTGGAAGAAAGGGCCAAGTTAGAATAATCCTAATACCAACTTACCTGGTAACCCATCTACGGATATATATATATATATATATATATATATATATATAGAGAGAGAGAGAGAGAGAGAGATAGATAGATAGATAGATCGATAGATACATACATACATACATACATACATATAGATATAGATATGTGTGTGTGTGTGTAATATTATGAAAAAATAAAAAAACACAAGTTCATAAACGAGTAATGTTTATTTTACCTATGCTGCAGTGTTTTGATCTGTTTCAATAGATCTTCATCAGGGATTTCGTTAGTATGAGGGAAAAAACAAAAAGTATCACAGAGAATAAGAAATCTTCGAGACCCTTTTGTTTTGTGGTCGGTCTATTTGAAATTGTTGATGAAAACAAAAGCCCTGATGAAGATCTATTGAAACTGATCGAAACACTGCAGCGTAGGCGAAATAAACATTACTCGTTTATGAACTTGTGTTTTTTTCAATTTTTTCATAATATTTCATATTGTCGGATTCACTTCCACTGTTTCCTCATTCATATATATATATATATATATATATATATATATATATATATATATATATAAGATGTGGTCTTACATAGCACACTGGAGTTTGAAAACAATAGTAAAATTAAAAAAGAGCGCCAACCAGCCAACGAAACAACTAACACATTTATGTGAAGTTAAATGAATCATCTATATATTAATACTCGTTAATTTTACGACATTTATCATCTTGCAACACCCTCTAGTTAAAAATGAAACCGTCCAAATCATCCAAAATCAATACAAGAATGTAAAACCTGATTATCTGTTATGGCTTATCCACCGAATTCTTATGAGTGTCGTCACTACAGGTAAATAATGGACCATTTCGTTTTTATTATAAAGAAAGGAAAGAAAAGGGACATGCTACACAGAGAGAAAAAATAATAAGAAAGAAAGAGAGTGGGGGAAGGTAGAGAGAGAGGTGAGCGCGCGGAAGCGATATTGCTAATCTGTTTCAGTCAAACATAATGAAAAGACGAAAAGAAAGAAAGTGAGTGAGAGAGAGTTAAATCAAGAGTTTTTTTTTATTGAACTATTTGCAATAGCTCTTATGTAAACATAGTAAACATTGTAAAAATTACCTATAAAAATCTAATAAACGGTATATGCAGAAGCTGGAATCCCTCCTAAAGAACGATGTTGTATACTGAGGTTTTCACGGTACCAAATCGATATAATGTTGTATACCCTTTTCTTACTTCTTTACTTCTTATTTGCTTCTATATCTTGGACATCTATTCTTCTGGCCGGCTTTGGTTCTATCTTCTATCATCTTGCGTCTTGGTCTGGAATCTTCTAAGGTCTGGATTTTCTTGGGGACTTCGGGTCTGGTTTCTGTTAGGGATTTCTCCTTATCAGAAGCCCTGTGTCATTGTTAGTTTTTAGTAAACACAAGACTTCGATTTTCTTTTAATGTTACTTTATTCGGTAAATCCCCAACCCAGACATAACATAGTGCGCGTATGCAGAGTTACAGTTTAGACAGAGCATCATGGCCGACTGCTCTGTCTGACGTCCACTGCAAAACTAAACTAAAGCTCCTTACTATTCTTAAACCGGAACAGGTTCTTCTATGCCTTCCGGTTACCACGATTTATCCCCGAAAGGCAAGGTGAGAGTGAGGTTAGACGCCGTCACTCACTTTCAGGGCCATCAACTGCACTGATCGCCACCATATCTCTATACTACCTTACATAAGTATGAAAGGGGTCATCAGGGGATTGACAATAATCTTATGCCACCGCATAGATTATGTAACAACGAGACCTATAAAATTGTCTGGGATTTTAAGATAAAAATAAAAACGGATCACCAAATCCTGTCCAGAAGATCAAATCTATTGTTAAATAACAAAAGTAAAAATGAAAGTAAATGTGAATATAGACAAATACCTGGATCTTGCCTGAGGGCTGTAAAAGCTGTGAAACGAAGTTGATACCAATTGTAGTTGGTGTGTTACGTAGCGGCCTTCTTCGCTACTCTAAATCGTGTAAGTACTGGGGTCTTCACTGTACCCAAAGCGATGTATGTTAGTAGTCAGCTACTACTGACTACTGGACTTCAATAAACAACAGATACGTATGTACAAAGAGAGGACCCTTCTTTATTTTCTTCGGTGTGTGGGTGGTGAAGGCACAGTGCTTACAATGAGTACCCGAGGGGTGTTTGCTGACGGGAGACGTGAAGTGTCCTTTTTGGCTGCTGGCTGGCGTCTCTGTGTGTCGGCTCGAATCTTCTCGCCTTTATATTGATAGATATGCCTCCGCATCTTTATCTTTTGATCTGATAACCGACATTTGTTATATATTTCTTTATCTTCTCCTTGTTTTTGACCAGAAACCCTCTCTTCCGTGTTTTAACTTCTTTGTTCGCTTTTACCGGGAAAAAAGTCCTTTGTCATTTTTTTCGTCTTTTCTTTGTTTAATTTAACCGGAAATTCCTATTTCCGTTTGTACAATATACAACAGGTGCACTTGGAACGTTCAAATG
>CM042169.1:2809955-2819955 GCA_023376005.1 Doryteuthis pealeii
TCAAGGGCGCGGGACATATGTTGTGTTAGATAGAATTAAAAAAATATCATTTTCTATTAACTATTTGTTCGTGATGTTTTCATTTATTTTAGATTCGGACTACAAAGAAGAAATAGAAACTAAGGCAGTTATTAATCCTGGACTTAAAAAGTATTGAGTTTTAGATGAATATAAACTATTCATGGGGAAATTTGATCTCTTGGGCAGATGTGCTTGTATTGAAATTTTGGTTGCCACTCTCTCTCTCTCTCTCTCTCTCTCTCTCTCTCTCTCTCTCTCTCTCTCTCTCACTTTTTCTCTCCTCTCTCTTTCACTCACTCTCTCATTATCTCTCTCCCGCCCTCTCTCCCCTCTCTCCTTCTCTCTCCCTCTCTCTCTTTCTCTCTCTCCTTCTCTCTCTCTCTCTCTCCTTCTTTCTCTCCTTCTTCTCTCTCCTTCTCTCTCCCTCTCCTTCTCCTTTTCTCTCATTCTCTCTCCCCCCTCTCTCCTTCTCTCTCCCTCTCTCGCCTTCTCTCTCCTTCTCTCTCTTCCTCCCTCTCATCCTGTCTCTCCTTCGCTCTCCCACTCTCTCCTTCTCTCTCTCCCTCTATCCCTCTCCTATCTCTCTCCTTCCATCCCTCTTTCACTTTCTCTCTTTCACCCTCTCTCTCTCTCTCTCCTCTTTCTCCCTCTCTCTGCTTCTCTTTAAATCCAAGTCGGTATTAAGTTTGGGTTCAGTTGGTTAATTCTTGATCAGCTCCTGGTTCAGTTTCCGATTATCTACCCAGAGCTCAATGGGTGACCAAACGGGTCACGTTTTTTCTAGCCCTTTAATGCCCTTGGGAAAGGTATGAACTCTTCAATCCCCTAACTAAGGGTTAAATACTATCAGTACAACACACACACACACACTTAAGGGGAGTTCAACAGGTTTGAATTCAGAGTTTTCCTTCTCTTAGACCGGTTGCCTAACCAAGGTTAAAGAGGCCAGTCTGCCCTACTATTTATCCATAGCTGGAGGGAGACTAGGATTCATACCTTTCCAAAGGGTATTAACGCCAAGTGAAATAAAATTACCACGTCCAATATTTGAACTCGGAGTGACAAGTCCACTCCCATGATTTTAACCATTACACCATGCGCTACCCAGAGCTCAATTGGTGACCCAACGGGTCACGTTTTTTCTAGTATATATATTTATTACTATTTACTAGAGCATCTGCCTTGGAAGCTCAAGACTCCGGATTTGATACCAACCCTTTCCAATACAGCGTATGAGTAGCATGGCTTGGATATGTGCTATAAAACTGGAAGCTGATGGTAGGTTTAGTGCCTCACCTCAGTTGAGTAATTTCATTCACTTTTATATTAATACCCTTGGGAAACGTATGAACTTTTCAATCCCCTATCTAAGGGTTAAATAGCATCAGTATACACACACACACACACACACACACACACATATTATATATATATATATATATATATATAATATATATATATATATAATAATTTGCAAGTACATACATTTACCAACTCCTCGGCACGAGCAGGATGTGACACAAGGTTAATTTCTTAAGCGGAGTTCAACAGTTTTGAATTCACAGTTTTCCTTCTCCTAGGCCGGTTGTCTAACCAAGTTTAAAGAGCCAGGTATGTCCTAATATCTATTCATAGCTGGAGAGAGAGAATAGGATTCATACCTTTCCCAAGCGTATTAGCGCTAAGTGAAATACAATTACCACATCCAGGATTTGAACTCGGGGCGACGAGTCAATTTCCCATGTCTTTAACCATTACACCACGCGCTACCCAGATCTCAATCGGTGACCAAACGGGTCACGTTTTTTTTCAGTATATATATTTATTACTATCAACTAGAGCATCTGCATGTTTTAACACGAAACTATAATAAATTGTGTTCTTAATTGTGCTTGCGCATTATTTGAAATGGACTTAATTGTTACTAAGAACACGTTCTATGATATTTTCGTGTTAAAACATGCAGTTTCATTGATTAGAACATATTCATATTTTCAGTGTAGATTTACGATGAAATGAAAATGGCCGACCAAAACAAACGGCTTCCTCAAAGTGAAACAAACAAGAGCAGATTATTCTCATTTATGTAACTAATGTTCAGATTACCAACTAATTGTTACCATCGTTGGAAATGGACACGGAAACAGGGGTTCAAATCCTAGACGAGGCAATTTACATTTCACATAGTGCAAATACTCTTGGGAAAGGTGGCTTAGTGACAGATACGGTTTGTAACTGTATTTCTTTTTTTCTTTTTTTTATTCGTTTTGTAAGTATCGTTATATTTGTTGTTTTACGCAATGAGAACGCTAACAAAGACCTTGATAAGCACTGCTCGGACTCTGTATGCCCGACAGATGACCTCCCCGAGGAAAAGAACGATAGGGACTGTTGGAATATTTTGTGATATAAGGTGTGCTACAATTCCCCACCTGAATTTATAAACTAGCCGAGATCATATGGTTTATTCCTCCGACCAATCACTAGCCATACTGCGTGGCTTATACACTACTTAAACACTGATACTTGCCACAGCTGTACTTGCAATCATTGAGGAGGGACTTACAATACTCAGAACTCTTTACCAGAAGAACCAAAGGATTCATTATCAGAGGATTACCAAGGACCCAATTCCACTGGACAATCGCTCTTGCTTGAAGGCCTAAAAGATGGCCCATAAGATTGTAACATTTGGTTAACTCTATTTCTTCTCAATTCTTCTGATACTGGTCAGAGTTCTATTAGCACTCATTGAGGAGGGTCTTACAATACGCAGGACTCTTTACCAGAAGAACCAAAGGATTCATTATCGAAGGATTACCAAGGATCCAATTCCAGCGGACAAGCGCTCTTGCTTAGAGCCTACAGGATAGCCCATAAGATTGTAACAGGTTTTGGGTCCAACACGCTTCCACTGGACAAGCGCTCTTGCTTAGAGCCTACAGGATGGCCCATAAGATTGTAACAGGTTTTGGGTCCAACACGCTTCCACTGGACAAGCGCTCTTGCTTAAAGCCTACAGGATGGCCCATAAGATTGTAACAGGTTTTGGGTCCAACACGCTTCCACTGGACAAGCGCTCTTGCTTAAAGCCTACAGGATGGCCCATAAGATTGTAACAGGTTTTGGGTCCAACACGCTTCCACTGGACAAGTGTTCTTGCTTAGAGCCTACAGGATAGCCCATAAGATTGTAACAGGTTTTGGGTCCAACACGCTTCCACTGGACAAGCGCTCTTGCTTAAAGCCTACAGGATGGCCCATAAGATTGTAACAGGTTTTCGGTCAAACACGCTTCCACTTGACAAACGCTCTTGCTTAAAGCCTACAGGATGGCCCATAGATTGTAACAGGTTTTGGGTCCAACACGCTTCCACTGGACAAGTGTTCTTGCTTAAAGCCTACAGGATGACCCATAAGATTGTAACAGGTTTTCGGTCAAACACGCTTCCACTGGACAAACGCTCTTGCTTAAAGCCTACAGGATGGCCCATAAGATTGTAACAGGTTTTGGGTCCAACACGCTTCCACTGGACAAGTGTTCTTGCTTAAAGCCTACAGGATGACCCATAAGATTGTAACAGGTTTTCGGTCAAACACGCTTCCACTGGACAAACGCTCTTGCTTAAAGCCTACAGGATGCCCATAAGATTGTAACAGGTTTGGGTCAACACGCTTCCACTGGACAAGCGTTCTTGCTTAAAGCCTACAGGATAGCCATAAGATTGTAACAGGTTTGGGTCCAACACGCTTCCACTGGACAAACGCTCTTGCTTAAAGCCTACAGGATAGCCATAAGATTGTAACAGGTTTTGGGTCCAAACGCTTCCACTGGACAAGCGCTCTTGCTTAAGCCTACAGGATAGCCCATAAGATTGTAACAGGTTTTGGGTCCAACACGCTTCCACTGGACAAGCGCTCTTGCTTAAAGCCTACAGGATAGCCCATAAGATTGTAACAGGTTTTGGGTCCAACACGCTTCCACTGGACAAGCGTTCTTGCTTAAGCCTACAGGATGCCCATAAGATTGTAACAGGTTTTGGTCCAACACGCTTCCACTGGACAAACGCTCTTGCTTAAAAGCCTACAGGATGGCCCATAAGATTGTAACAGGTTTTGGGTCCAACACGCTTCCACTGGACAAGCGCTCTTGCTTAAGCCTACAGGATGCCCATAAGATTGTAACAGGTTTTGGTCCAACACGCTTCCACTGGACAAGCGCTCGCTTAAAGCTACAGGATGCCCCATAAGATTGTAACAGGTTTTGGGTCCAACACGCTTCACTGGACAAGCGCTCTTGCTTAAAGCCTACAGGATGGCCCATAAGATTGTAACAGGTTTTGGTCCAACACGCTTCCACTGGACAAACGCTCTTGCTTAAAGCCTACAGGATGGCCCATAAGATTGTAACAGGTTTTGGGTCCAACACGCTTCCACTGGACAAGCGCTCTTGCTTAAAGCCTACAGGATGACCCATAAGATTGTAACAGGTTTTGGTCAAACACGCTTCCACTGGACAAGCGCTCTTGCTTAAAGCCTACAGGATGCCCATAAGATTGTAACAGGTTTTGGGTCCAACACGCTTCCACTGGACAAGCGCTCTTGCTTAAGCCTACAGGATAGCCCATAAGATTGTAACAGGTTTTGGTTCCACTGGACAAGCGCTCTGCTTAAAGCCTACAGGATGGCCCATAAGATTGTAACAGGTTTTGGGTCCAACACGCTTCCACTGGACAAGCGCTCTTGCTTAAAGCCTACAGGATGGCCCATAAGATTGTAACAGGTTTTGGGTCCAACACGCTTCCACTGGACAAGTGTTCTTGCTTAGAGCCTACAGGATAGCCCATAAGATTGTAACAGGTTTTGGGTCCAACACGCTTCCACTGGACAAGCGCTCTTGCTTAAAGCCTACAGGATGGCCCATAAGATTGTAACAGGTTTTGGGTCCAACACGCTTCCACTGGACAAGCGCTCTTGCTTAAAGCCTACAGGATGGCCCATAAGATTGTAACAGGTTTTGGGTCCAACACGCTTCCACTGGACAAGTGTTCTTGCTTAAAGCCTACAGGATGCCCATAAGATTGTAACAGGTTTTGGGTCCAACACGCTTCCACTGGACAAGCGCTCTTGCTTAAAGCCTACAGGATGGCCCATAAGATTGTAACAGGTTTTGGGTCCAACACGCTTCCACTGGACAAGCGCTCTTGCTTAAAGCCTACAGGATGGCCCATAAGATTGTAACAGGTTTTGGGTCCAACACGCTTCCACTGGACAAGTGTTCTTGCTTAAAGCCTACAGGATGCCCATAAGATTGTAACAGGTTTTGGTCAAACACGCTTCCACTGACAAGCGCTCTTGCTTAAGCCTACAGGATGGCCCATAAGATTGTAACAGTTTTGGGTCCAACACGCTTCCACTGGACAAGCGCTCTTGCTTAAAGCCTACAGGATGGCCCATAAGATTGTAACAGGTTTTGGGTCAAACACGCTTCCACTGGACAAGCGCTCTTGCTTAAAGCCTACAGGATGGCCCATAAGATTGTAACAGGTTTTGGGTCCAACACGCTTCCACTGGACAAGCGCTCTTGCTTAAGCCTACAGGATGGCCCATAAGATTGTAACAGGTTTTGGGTCCAACACGCTTCCACTGGACAAGCGCTCTTGCTTAAAGCCTACAGGATGGCCCATAAGATTGTAACAGGTTTTGGGTCCAACACGCTTCCACTGGCAAGCGCTCTTGCTTAAAGCCTACAGGATGGCCCATAAGATTGTAACAGGTTTTGGTCCAACACGCTTCCACTGGACAAGCGCTCTTGCTTAAAGCCTACAGGATGGCCCATAAGATTGTAACAGGTTTTGGGTCCAACACGTTCCACTGGACAAGCGCTCTTGCTTAAAGCCTACAGGATGGCCCATAAGATTGTAACAGGTTTTGGGTCCAACACGCTTCCACTGGACAAGCGCTCTTGCTTAAAGCCTACAGGATGGCCCATAAGATTGTAACAGGTTTTGGTCAACACGCTCCACTGGACAAGCGCTCTTGCTTAAAAGCCTACAGGATGCCCTAGATTGTAACAGTTTTGTGTCCAACACCGCTTCTCACTGGACAATTGTTCTTGCTTTAGAGCACTACAGGATAGCCATATGATCTGTAACAGGTTTTGGGTCCNTTGTCATTAGCGGTAAAACTTAAAATCGATACAGAAGCATATTTTAACACGAGATTTTAAGTCATTCCGTTTTTAAAACATATATATATATGTAAACACGGTATGTTTGGAATGGCTTTTTTGCCGACAATTTTTGGGAGAATATGTGCTTAATTGGAGTCCGTACCTAATTTTGAAAATTAATTAATTAATAATGAATTAGGCGGGAATGCCTATTTAAATGTATGGCTAAACAAATCGAGAAAAATCATTCGATTTGTTTAGCCATACAATTCATTATTAATTAATTATTTTTCAATAATTAGTAGGCGACTCCAATAAGCACACACACACACACACACACACACACACAACATATATATATATATATATATATTATATATATATATGATTTAATACACCAAAGCTGTTGGTAAATCTCCGCGGTGAGAATAAACCCAGCAAATGGTTTGATTGTAAAAATATACTACAAAACATCAACCGGGAAGAAAAAAATGTTTGGAAAAAAGAAAAGACCAAGATAATCGTACCAACAATAATCTATTGGTAAAATATTTTGCCAAAAGAAAAAACAATTTATATGAATATATATATATAAGATATATATATTCATACAAAACCGCCAGGAGATGGGTTTCCATTCGTTGGGGGGGGATTAAGATGATGACAGGGTGCTTTTTTGTATATGTGATAATTAGCGTTGTTAAGGGTATTTATTAGAACAAATGTAGTAGATTCAAATTTACTTAAAATAAAAATAAAAATATGAAATAATAATAAAAAATTAAAAAAAATTAATTTAAATCTTATTATAATGGAGATTGTGTGTTTTTCTGTCTGTAACCGAAACTATATTACTACTCAAATCACAATTTATTTAGTTATTGACATCACATTCTCCACGATATTAATTTTATTTAAATCTCAATCATTAATAAAATGGTTGTACATTATTAATACTGTTAACCATATCTACATATTAACAACATGCAATTATATTATATGTACAACAAAATAGGGGTTTATAGTGTGAACGGGAAGGCTAATTTGCATATTGATATTAAATATGTGATTTTATTAAATATGTGCTTAGTATTTATTGATTTTTAACTGTTTGAATTTATTTTAATGAATATAAGCAAAATCTCTTCAATGAAATCTTAAATGAAATCCATTAACAAGAAAAACTAAATTTTATTCTTTACTTCCTCTTTTAACTAAATACTTAAATTAGAAAAAAATAACAATGAAAGATGGGAGTGATGGAAGAGTAAGTTTCAGTTGTTCTATTTTTCTATTATACCTCCCTCTGTTTCAAATCATTTTATCTGCATTCTTATTTAGTTTCATTGATTTTTAATTTAATACAATACTTTATTACATTAAAACTTAGATACTTGCACCCGGAGGTGCATATATTTGCTAGTATATATATAAAACATAGATTTAATAGTGTTCTTTGTTTTTGTGTTTTTTCTATGGTCGTTTTAGTTAACGTTACATTAAGTGATTTATTTGAATCACGGTGGTAAGTACTATATTAATGCGTTTGCTCCAAGTCTCTTCAGTCAGATCTTAGCCACGAAAGCATTAAGCGAAACTTTTAGTAGGTTCGTCTGACTCATTAGATTTATCCTTATAATATACTATATATATATATATATATATATATATATATATATATATATTCCTCTATCATCTCTTTGGAGGGCTCTTCGGCCCACTGTCTATCTATCTATGTATCCATCTATCTATCTATCTATCTATCTATCTCTCTCTCTCTCTCTCTCTCTTCTCTCTCTATATATATATATATATATATATATATATATATATCTGTGTGTGTGTGTGTGTGTGTGTGTTGGTGTGTGTTGTGTGTGTGTGTGTGTGTGTGTTATGTGTGTGCGCGCACTTTCTCGTGAGTTTCTGTGTTGGAAATGAAGCGATAGGATTTCACCATCTCGAATCAAATATCTAGCCACTCACCACACACACTCCACACAGACACACACACACACATGTATATAATATGCATATATACCAGTGAAGGTGTACATGACACATGCTGAACATATATATATATGAATAAATATATATATATTATATATTATAATATACATATATATATATATATATATATATATATATTATATATATTATAAACAATCATCAATCTCATTGATATTATTCTTCTAATTGTATCTCTCTAATATAAATGTATATATATCTATATTATGTATATATATAATATGTATATATATATATGATTATTCCATATACATATTTCAATTGTTCTCCCAATATACATCATATATATGTATATATATATATATATGTATATATATATACATATATATATATATATGATTATTCCATATACATACATACATACATATATAATATACATACATATATATATATATATATATATATATATATATATTATACATATGTTTGTGGTTCAGTGAGTGTGTGCATTATTTAATGTATGTATCTGGTTTCATGGTTGTTTGACATATATCCTTACTCCCACCTTTCTCCACTCTCTGTCTGTCGGTCTGTCTATCAGTATATCTCTTCATTTCTTAATTTATTTATTTATTTTTCTTCTTCTTTTCTTTCTGTTTATTTCTTTCTTCTTCTCTTCCTCGTATTTCCCTGTTTTATGGAGTACACAGAATTTATCATCCAACCCTTTTCTTATATATTTTCTTCCTTCATGTTTCTATCATCTTCCGTTCCTGCATCCCCCCTCTCCATCCCTCCCTATCCCCTCTCCCCTCCTTCTCTCTCATCTGTATATATATATATATATATATATAATATGTGTGTGTGTGTGTGAAGAGTGTGTGTGTGTGTGTGTTTGTGTGTGTGTATGGAGACAGAGAGACATAGATAGATAGATAGATAGATAGATAGAAATATTAAGAAATTTGAAAAACGAAGGGTTCCAAAATAAGATGAGTATATTTATGTAAATAAGTCGACGCTTAAACGTTTCGTTTTATTTTAAAACTTCTTCAGGACTCATATTTGATGCAGAAAATTAAT
Organism: Doryteuthis pealeii; assembly: GCA_023376005.1. Taxonomy (NCBI): domain Eukaryota; kingdom Metazoa; phylum Mollusca; class Cephalopoda; order Myopsida; family Loliginidae; genus Doryteuthis; species Doryteuthis pealeii. The sequence goes on from CM042169.1 coordinate 2,819,196, forward strand.
CGATGTTTTATAAATGAACAGAATTTAGAATATATATATATATATATATATATATATATATATTATATATATATATATATATATATATATATATATATAGTATCCAATTCCGCTTTAAACTTTTTCATCGCAGTGCGTCAGTAAATAATTCCAAAGTGCTCAATATATTAAAATATAAGAGCAGTAATGATATTAATAATATTATTATTAAAGGGAAAATAAAGGGTCTACCATGGTTTCAATTAAATTGAAACTATGAATTAGTAATATTAAACCCAACAAATATAATAGTATTAAATTTCAACTGTTTTTACTAACTATTATTTATAACTAGAATTAAAATGATAACAATACAGAAATTAGAATTAAGGAATGAATACACGAGTGGAACGATTAAATTGTTTTTTCTCAATGTTCGCGTGCAGACCGCACGCAAAGATTGGAGAGAAAAAATAACATAGCGTTCAACCGTTATTATCGGAAAAATAACTTTAATTCAAGTAAGGAATGACATCAATTTAGTTAACGTAGGGTAGGTCCTGAAGAAATCATTTCAACTTGATTGAAACCATGGTAGACCTCTATTTCCATAAGCATGAAACTAATAGTAACGAGATACTAATATCCATAATATGATATCCATATAATATATTATTGATTGTAATATCTGCTCTGCAATTTAGTATTGAGCACCTTTATATGTCAATACTTTTCTCATTCATTCTCTATTCATTCTATATTGCATATTTATATTTATATA
>CM042169.1:2822455-2846323 GCA_023376005.1 Doryteuthis pealeii
TTGTTTTTGGCGTCTGCGATGAAGCGTCCACACTACCATCAGCTCCTTAGTTTACCAAACAGATCCCCCTGCTGCTCATACGCTGAGTTGGCGATGACCGGTATCGAACTAGGAACTTCTGGTTTCAGCCGAACGCTCTTCGACTGAGCTAACCCGGCCTATATATATTTTGTTTATTGGGCTGTTTAGCGTGAGACGGTAACCAGTCTAGGAGAAGGACAGCTCTAAATTTCAAACCAGTGCTTTGTGTCCATTTTACTCGTGGCGAAATGATTAAACAAATACATTCATTCATTCTCGCCGTTTTGCACTCCATGTCTTTTTTTTTATTTACTAGCAAATATATGCACCCCCCGGGTGCAATATTTTAGTTTTTATGTAATAAAATATTATATTAAATTAGAACGACTAACGATGCTAATAGAATGCAGATTAAAAAATATTAAACAGAGGGGGGGGGGTATAATCGAAAAAACAGAACAAAAAAACTTACTCTTCCATCACTCCCGTCTTTCATTACAAATTTCCTAATTTAACTATTTAGCTAAAATAGGAAGTAAAGAATAAAATTACAATTACAGTTATTTTTCTTGTTAATATATTCGTTTAAGATTTATACCGAGACTTTTGCTAATATTCATTAAGATAAACCAAACAATTAGAAATCAATAATACTAAGCACATATTTAATAAAATCAAATTTTTGATATCAATATGCAAATTAGCCTTCCTGTTAACACTGTAAACCACTATTTTGTTGTATATATGAATACAATTGCATGGTATTACTAGGTAGATAAGACCAACAGTATTAACGTAAAACAATTTTATTAGTAATTGAGTTTTAGATAAAAATAAAAGTTACGGTTAATGTAACGTAAATAACTAAGGAATTGTGACTTGAGTAGTATATAGTTTCGGTTACAGACAGAAAACACACAATCTCCATTATAATAACTAGTAAAATATATGCACCTCTGGTGCAAGTATTTAAGTTTTATATATAATAAAATATCATAATTAGAAAGGCTAATGACATGAATAAGAATGCAGATAAAAAGATTTTGAACAGAGGGGGTATGATTGAAAATAGAACAACATTGAACTAACTCTCCATCAATTTCCATTACTCCCGTCTTTCATTGGTAATTTTTCTAATTTAACTATTTAGTTAAAATAGGAAGTAAAGAATAATATTACAGTTATTTCTTTTTGTTAATGGATTTCTTTTAAGATTTATTGAAGAGATTTTTGGTCATATTCAATAAGAATAATACAAACAATTAGAAATCAATAATACTAAGCATATATTTATTAAATCAATTTTTTAAGATCAATATGCAAATTTGCGTTCCCATTCACAGTGTAAACGCTATTTGTTTGTATATATAAATACAATTGCATGTTGTTAGTATGTAGACATGTCAACACCGGGGGTCCAGTGGCTTCGTCCTGGATCTTTACAAGTTAATAGCGTCGATCCAGGGGGCATCCCCCCAGGCAACACCTGCCGCCTCGATTTAAAGGGCAGGGCTGGGTTTATTGCCCAGTGCCTGAGGCGCCCCCATGAGGGGGATGCCGACGGGATCGACGCAATTTTTTCACCTGCCACTCCATGAGCTTCGGTTTGTGGGTGGTCCACGTTAATAGGGACTTTGTGCCTGACCCGTACAAGTGGGGTACGCGGTAAATATCATGTAGATATGGTCAACAGTCTTAATGATGTAAAACATTTTATTAATAATTGGGTTTTAAATAAAAAATAAAATCATTGAGAATGTGATGTAAATAACTAAAGGAATTGTGACTTGGGTAGTAATATAGTTTTGGTTACAAATAGACAAACCCACAATCTCCCATTATAATAAGATAAGATTACCCGCGTAAGACGGATACGTCACTAGTTTGATGAGGAAGAAAAAGGAACTATGAGATAAGGTTAATTCAATGATAAGGATACATCCAGCACATTTGTTTTTAATCATATCGGTTATTAAGAAAGAATTTAATTGCCCCTTTTATTGTTGGTCCCACGTTTTTGTTAATAGTAGACCAAATTCGTCACGAAACAGTCGACGTGTGTTAAGGTAACATTAAAACATTTCTTGCAGTTTTAATATACAAGCCAATAAATAATAAAATAGCACAGGTGCTCGAAAGGCCTTCAAAGAGGATGAGGGGGGGTAATTTGATTCAAACAGATGAGGTCGCCAACGCTTCTACAAAAAGTAAGTAGCCTTCTCAAAATGCAGAGAATAATAAGTTGAAACCCTACTCCGACTATAGATCAAGTTCCTAATAGCGAGCGTGCTTTGAGAGAGGAGAGAGAGAGACGAGAGAGACAGAGAGACAGAGAGAGAGAGACAGAGAGAGTGTGTGTGTGTGTGTATGCGTGTGAGAGAGAAAGAGAGTGTGTGTTTATGTGTGTGTGAGAGAAAGAAATAGAAGAGAGAGATGCGAGAGAGAGAGAGTGTGTGTGTGTTTGTGAGAGGAGAGAGAGAGAGACAGAGAGAGAGAGAGAGAGTGTGTGTGTGTGTGTATGCGTTGTGAGAGAGAAAGAGTGTGTGTTTATGTGGTGTGAGAGAAAGAAATAGAGAGAGAATGTGAGAGAGAGAGTGTGTCTGTGTGTTTGAGAGAGAGGGAGAGAGAGAGAGTATGGGTGTATGTATGTTTGTGAGGACAAGGGGGTGTGTGTGTATGTGTGTTTATGTGTGAGAGAGAGAGAGAGAGAAAGGAGTGTGGTGTGTATGTGTGTGTGTGAGAGAGAGAGAAAGAAAGACACAGACAGAGAAAGAGATAGAAAGAGAGAGAGAGAGAGGAGAGAGAGAGAGAAGGAAGCGAGTGTGTGTATTATGCGTGTGTGTATGTGAGAGAGAGAATAGAGAAAGAGAGAGAGTGTGTGTTAGTGTATGTGTGAGAGAAGAAGAGAAAGAGAGAGAGAGAGAGAGAAAGAGATTGTGTGTATGTGTGTGTGTTTGTCTGTGTGTGAGAGAGAAAAGAGAGAGAGGTGTTGTGAGTGAGTATCTGAGAGAGAGAAGGACGATAGTGTATGTGTGGCGAGAGTGTGTGTTTGTGTTGTGTGTGTGTGTGTGTGTGAGAGAGAGAGAGGAGAGAGAGTGGTATGAGAAAGAGAGGGAGAGAGAAAGAAGAGTGTGTGTATGTGTGTGGTGAGTAAGACAGAGAAAGAAAGAGAGAGAGAGTGGTGTGTGTATGTGTGTGTGTGGTGTGTGTTTGTGTGTGTGTGTGTGAGAGAGAGAGAGAGAGAGAGAAAAGAGAGTATGTGTCTGTGTGTGTGGTATGTGTGTATATATATATGTGTGTGTGTGTGTGTGTGTTATGCCAGAGTGTTTGTGTGAGAGAGAGGAGGGTGCGAAAGAGAGAGAAAAGAAGATAGAAAGAGAGAAGAGAGAGAGAGAAAAAGGGAGAGGCATTTCCAGGGAAGCGGAATTACAAAGTCATCGTTCTTAATGAACGAGACCCGCTCGTCAGCCGAAAGACACACGAGAGCTCACCCCCTAATAACACCTGGCAGGCGCTGAAGGTTAACAATAACAAACACACTTTGGAATCACGGTAGCCAAGATCTCTAAACACACGAGAAAAGGTCTCCTTTGAGGCCAGAAGTGATGGCACACTCTTGAAGGTCTAAATGCAACCCTTAAATATGTAGACACGGGAAGTAGAGGGCCTTTTTCCCGGCATTCCAAGACGTAAAGGTGAAATCATTGGTATCGCTTGTACGAGTGTCAGTGGGACATATTATAGTTATTCGTTCATTTGATGACTAAAGCAATAAAAAACAACAAAAGCTCCCCTCCCCCACTGATTATAGGTTGCTTAACTGACACTGAAAAGGACCCCATCCCCTATTCGGGTCTTTCCTTTAACATTTTCCTTTCTCGCCCCCCCCCCCCATCTTTATATATTTCATCTACCCCATCTTCAGTTTTGCTCCGCAATCTATTTCATTCCATTTCTTCACAACAACAATTCATTATTTGTATCTTTTTTCTTCTCCATTCTCTCTCTCTCTTCACTCACTCTCTCACCTCTCTCTCTCATATTATATATATATATATATATATATATATTATGAGGAAAAAATGAGTAAAGAAAAGAAATGTAGATGGATAAATGAATTTTATCGATATCACTTACACATGTGTTTCGGTCTGTTTATCAAAATGTATACGGATTTACGTTATTAATTATTGTTAAAATAATCAGATGGAGTTTGAAATGATGATGATGATAATAATAATAGGAAAAATGCATAAAATGTTCCGTACACAGATTTTGCCGAACTTCATCAGAGTGTTATTTTTATTTTTTAATCTTTATTTTATTTTTAATTTTTTTGTACAGAACATATTATGCATTTTTCTATGTTATTAATCATCATCATTTCAACTCCTTCTGATTATTTTTAATAATAATAATAACGTAAATCCGTATACATTTTGATAAACAGACACGAAACACATGTGTAAGTGATAATCAATTAAAAGTGATATCGATAAAATTCATTTTTATCCATCTACATTTTCTTTTCTTTACTTTTTTTTTCCTCATATTATCGGATTCATTTCCCATTCTCATATATATATATAATACTAGTATAATATACTAATATATATAATATTTATATAAGAAGTGTTTTATAATACAGTTATATAAAAATCCTATCATTTTCAAAAAAAGAAAAAAAATTCATATAAAAGAAATGCCATAACTAGACTGTCTCAGTTTCAGTGATCTTTTGAAAAAGAGATTTTGTCTCCAAAATTCAAGAATTAAATAACAAGTTAACACACAACACCATTGAGTTACTGTATTATTATTTTTTTTTTACACCTGCATTGTGATAGCCGTTCTAAATCAAACCTCCTAACCAATATATATATAATATTATTATATTATATATATATATATTATATTAATATAGATATCTATAACTTCTTCTTTGTTGGGGTACCCAAAGATTTTTGTCATAAACTGATTCCTAAGGCTGGTCCTATTTCTCTACCGATGTAGTTATTTGTAGAGTCAGGTTCAAGTATGAGAGCTCATGTTTAATTATTAAGTCCTTTTTTATTCACTAAATAATATATATATTAATATATATAATGATGTAGTGTGTGTGTGTGTGTGTTGGTGTGTGTTGGTGGTGTGTATTATGGCGCAGGCATTTCTTCATTATATCATGTAGAATTAAACGGTAAAGGCAAGCTCCTGTTTAACGATTTATTGGTGATCTTTTCAAGCTTTACTAGCCAACCTTTTTATTTACACTTATTTAAACACACTATCACGAATATTGGCCAATACAAATATTAAGAGAAGTTGGCCAGAAAGATTGAGATCAAACATATAAATCGTTAAACAGGAGACATGCCTTTTGTTTAATATCCCATATATATAATAGTATATTATATTATATATAATAATATATATATAATATATATATAATATTAGTTTGTATTGCTGTCGGTTGGAGTACATTGATACAGAGGTATTCAGGCTGGTCATAGTTCTCCTACCCAGTAGTTTTTGTAGTAGGTCAAGCTTGTCCGTGTGAGAGCTCAATGTTTAATTTTTTAATAAACAGAGCTAATTAATAATAGAATATAAAACGTGGTCCTGTACGAAGCTCGGTGGGAGCCCCGATATCCCACCGAAGTGGAAATGGTCCATAATCCAACGCAAATGACCCATTATGACTTTAAGGCCTTTTGTAATTTCACAGAAATATATATATATATAATATATAATATAGTATCACACACACCACACACACACCACACACAACTTGATCAGTATACACATATATAGTATTAGATATATATATATATAGATTATATATATATATATATATAATTATATATATATATAGTAACTTTCAAAGAACGAAAAAACTATTACGCAAAACCGTCATTCCCATAATAAATTTATTTCGACTAGAAACTCAAAAGGCTTAAACAAAATTATTTTTTATTTTTTTTTTTAAAAGTGTGAGTATTTCTTCTGGTCGAAAAATAAATTTTTACGGAACTGACGGCATTTGTTAAGTTTTTTCTTTCTTGAAATTAAATATTGCTGCTCGTATTTAATCTAATTTAATTGATTATCCTAACATTATTCCAGAAATAAAATCGAATATTGAAATTGAAAAAATCGATCAAGAACAAAAGAACATATTTTTGTTTTTATTTTTATATTGCCATTGTAATGTTCCTTCAAATCATTAATATAATAATAACATACTTAACAATGCTTCAAGCAAATTACCATTACTAGTGATTTAAAGATTCGCTGTATTTATACATAACTGGATCATGCAATATTAGTACAGTGGAATCTAGAAATCAGCATATAGAATCATCCTTAGCTAAACCAAGTTTTGGATAATACTTCTATTTAATATATATATATATATATGTATATATATATAAACCGCTAGGATTGTCTAAAGCTAATTATTATTGCATTAAATTAGAAAGAATCACAAACTGAAGAAGAGCACATTTGAATAAAATAATAATAATAAAATAATAATAATAATAATAATAATAATAATAATAATAATAATAAACAAAAAAAGAAAGAACTTGTCAACTGGTGGATTTTGCAGTGCCAGCAGATCACAGGGTGAAGCTAAAGGAAAATGAAAAAAATGGACAAATATCTGGACCTTGCCAGAGAACTGAAAAAGTTATGGAATATGAAAGTGAAAGTGATACCAATTGTAGTTGGTGCACTTGGAACAGTCCCAAAAGGATTAGAAAAGGGTTTGGAAAGTTTGGAAATCAGAGGAAGGATTGAAACCATTCAGAACACTGCACTGCTGCAATCTGCCAGAATACTCAGACGAGTCCTGGAGACCTGAGTAGAATTGCTGTCACTCAGACTCCAGTGAAAGACCATCAGCTAATGCTGATGTGAAAACTCAAAAGGAGTAAATAATAATAATAATAATAATAATAATAATAATAATAATAATAATAATAATAATAATAATAATAATAATAATAATAATAATAATAATAATAATAATCTATGTATACATATATAAAAGGCAGTTGTGTGTATGTATATGTCCGGAGAAAACTTCGAAATTAAACAATTAACCACAAAGTAAATATATATACACATTAAATATCAGCAGGGCTTGATTTTTTAGCAAAAATAATGATGATTTGATTTATATTTGTGAAGATAATTAGAAAAATAAAATTTAAATGATAACAGCATAGAATTTTCTTTGCATTTAAGATTTTAAATAGTAGACATTAATTTTTATTTTCAGAGTGGCTGAATCAATGGAAGGTCCTTTTTTACATAGGGATTTTAATGGGGCATCCTGTGAGGATCCAACTCGTGATTCATTAATAATGGACCTGCGAAACTAACTTTATTTGCTACCCCCCTCTACCCAGGCGACGCTGGGTAGCTGCTTCTAGTAATAATATATGTGTGTGTGAGTGAGTGTATATATATGGACTGTAGTTGTGTATATGACAGATGATATTTGTCATGTAGTTTTGATTACAGACAAGCAGGCACATAATTCCCAGTGTAATAAGAATATATATATATATATATATATATATATATATATATATATATATATATATATATATTAGTTACTAAAGAAAATTCACTTAGTATAGTTGCTTATAAACTTAACCAACAGTACACGTATACTACCTACGACCACACAAATGTCTACACAGTCACCCACACTAAACCACCAATTCGTACACATCAGAACATGCACATAGTCACTTATAATTAGTTATGCATACACACACACACACACACACACACACACACACACACACACACACACACACACATATATATATATATATATATTATATATATAATATATATATATATATATATATATATATATATAAAATGTTGTTCTGGTTCCAACGGAGAAAATGTAATATTTGATAAAAAATAAAGTCCGCAAAATGTATTTTGTTCTCAGAAAAAATGTTTTAATCTTTTTATTTTACATACGCAAACACGTGTTTCAGATGTTTGGCATCTTCTTCAGGCTTTGATCAATATATATATGATATACACACAAACACACACACACATATATATATATATATATTATATATATATATAATATATATATATGTATATAACAGAAAAATTGCAGAAACACGCACAACCTATGTATATATATATATGTATATATATATATATATATATATATATTATATATATATATATATATATATATATATATATCAATATATGTATTGATCAAAGCCTGAAGAAGATACCAGAATATCTGAAACACGTGTTGCGTATATATATATAATATATATATATATATATATATATATATATATGTGTGTGTGTGTGTGTGTGCGTGCGTGTGTGTGTGTGAGTGTTTGTGTGTTTGTGTGTTTAGATGATATATATATATATGTATAATATGATATATATAATACTAGAAGTGGCTACCCGGCGTTGCCTGGGTAGAGGGAGGATTAGTTAGTCTCGCAGATCCATTATTACTTATCGCGTGTGAGATTCTCGCTGGTTGCCCCATAAAAATCCCCACGGAAATATATAACAATATAGTAAGAAATATCCATTAAATTATTTACAATTTAAAAAAAGATATAAATGATGCAATTAATTCAATCAATCAATATTAGATTTCAAAGCGAAAAAAATATTTAAAAAAAAAAAAAATAAAAGATGAACAAAATAACATGCACATGACTTTCCCTTCTGTTACTTTTCAAATTTGAATTTTTAAATATCTTCCCAAATATAAATCAAATGTTCATTATTTTTGCTAAAAAACTAAACCTGGTGATATTTAATGTGTATATATATATTTACTTTGTCGTTAATTGTTTCATTTTTTAAGTTTCTTCCGGACATACAGAAACACATAACTACCCTTTATATATGTACAGATATATATATATAATATAATATAATATAATATAATATATATATATATTTATTTATTTATAATTAATAATACAAATGAAAAGTCGGTCCTACCATTGGTTTCTGAATAACATTTTTCGGTGTTATTCGTCGTCAGAGGCGTTGACTTTATATATATATATATATATATATATATATATATATATATATATATATATATATATATGTGTGTGTGTGTGTGTGTGTGTGTGTGTGTGTGTGTGTTGAAAACAGAAATAAAGAAAGAAAGTGTAGAATGGATAAAATAATATATTTTAATTAATTTTACTTACACGTGTTTCGGTCAGGAGTTTATCCATGTGTACATTATTCAATCTATTATTATTTTAAATAACGAAATGAAATGAAATAATAATAATAATGTACACATGGAATTAACTCCTGACCGAAACACGTGTAAGTAAAATTAATTAAAATATCCTAGTTTATCCATTCTATACTTTCTTTCCTTTATTTTTCTTTTCAACATACCGTCGGATTCACTTCCATTTTCATTTTTACACACACACACATATATATATATATATATATATATATATATATATATATTATAATATGGTAAAGAAAATATAGCGTTACTCTAGATCGTTTCATGTAACATTACATCTGTATTTACATCTATTATACACGTTACCTATTGTCATATGATAGCAATTACCTACCTCTGCCCCCACCCCCGATACGCGTACTCATATATTACAACATAAAGAAGTAGAGTATTTATGTTAATGATATTTTAAGAATACAACTTGTATAAATAATGGATACCCCTAAACACACTCATACAAGGAGAGACACAGTGATCAAAATATAGATATTTATATAGTTTATCTTCAATAGTAAACAGTGTTAGTTCTCATCAAGTGGGATTGTACACATCATATCTCTTATCATGTAATACAGGCTTATGTTTTACTTCTTTGAAATCTATACAAACACACGGATATATATATATATATATATATATATATATATATATATATATATATATATATATATATATAAAGATAATCTAATGAGTCAGACGAACCTACTATTAGTTTCGCATAAAGCCCTTCATCTTAGATTTTAGCCCTGAAGAGCTTTATACGAAACAAATAATAGGTTCGTCTGACTCATTAGATTATCTTTATTATTGGCTCTACTTAGGTATCGAGCACTTTTTACATATTAGCTTCTCCTAGCGGTTATATGAATATATATATATCTTATATACATATATATACATATAAATTGTTTTTTCTTTTGGCCAAATACTGTACCAATAGATTATTTTTTGTTGGTACGAATATCTTGGTCTTTTCTTTTTTTCAAAAATTTTTTTCCTTCCTGGTTGATGTTTGGTAGTATATTTTTACAATCAAACTTTCTGCTGGTTTTTTTTCTCCGCAAGGATCTACCAACACGCTTGGTATATTAAATATATATATATATATATATATATATATATATATATTATATATATATATTGTGTGTGTGTGTGTGTGTGTGTGTGTGTGTAAAAATGGAATTGGAAATGAATCCGACAATATGAGGTAGAATGAATAAAGAAAAGAAGAAGAGAATGGATAATAAAAGATGAATTTAATCAATATCACTTACACACGTGTTTCGGTCAGTTCATCTTTGTGTACACGGTTTAAACTATTATTATCATTGAATAAACAAACGAAATGAAATAATAATAATAGAAAAATGTGAAAATATTCCGTACACAGAGAAAATTCGACCTTCATCACAGTGAAATTTTATTTTGAATGAAGAAATTCGTTGGGGAAAAACGGAGAATTTTTTTAGAAATGTTCGAAGAGAATTTATAAAAAATCTCTTTTGGGAACACTGAAATAGAGCCGTTAGCCAATCTCGAGAATTTGAATATTTGATTTTTCTAGGAGTTATGGTAGATACAATTTTGTATTGCAAAAATAAAATGTTATTATTTATCCCTAACTTTTATTATCCATTCTGTTCTTTCTTTTCTTTATTTATTCTTCCTCATATATATATATATATATATATATATATATATATATATATATATATATATATATGAAGACAGGAGGGTTGGAGTAAAATCTGACAGTATGAGGTAAGGTACATGGAAAAGTGAACAAAAATAATGACTCAAACAAGTAGAAATAGGAGATAAATATTTCGTTCTTCTTTACGCGAAGAACTTCATCAGTCTAACTTTATTTTTAAAAAAGTACATTCATTTGTATTTATACAAGAGAAAGTGAAAGTGTATAATAAAATTATAGAACAAATTCTACGCAATTTACCCATAGCTGGTGATGATATTTGTATAATTCTTATCATTTTAAGAAATGGACACGTCGGCCCGAGTTCAAATCTTGGACCAGGCTGTTTTCAATTTAGATATCAATAGTATAATTTCTCTGAATGTTTGATAAGAGGCTTGATGATTATTATTATCTACGTTATTCGGACTATTGTCCTCAACAACAATGAAGATGAGGACAATAGTCCGAATAACACAGATAATACTAATCAATAATACTATTGAGCAAGATATTCATCGAGCTGTTTTCTCTCTGGCTATGGGTAAATAGCAGTGAAGATGTGCTGTTTAACCTTGGTATGGCCACCAGTCGAGGAAAAAGAAAACTCTGAATTTAAACCTGATAAACTTCGCTTGAAACTTTACCCTTTTTCTCATCCTGCTACGTGTGGAGGGTCTGGATAAATACATAGCTGGGGGTAAATAGTTGGGTGAACCCGTTCTAGAGGTTTGTCACTTTAACTGTTCCATTGCTATCTGCTTGTTTGTTTGTTTGTTTGTTTGTTTGTTTATTAATTTTAACGGCATATCTACCCGTCCAGGGTTATATCATGCCTAGCGGTTGGGTTGTTATACATATTGTGTATTCATATATATACATTTAGTAATTGGTTTTAACAATGTGTTAGCATTATTGGGAATCATACTCTATGACATTGATTTGTTTCATGTCTATATTCTATGGTATAATTTTATTTCCCTCAAAAAGGGAAAATATCCTCTATGTTAACATTTTCAAATAGGTCCTTCATATTGTTTGCTTTAAAATAATGTTTTCTGATGTGAGCAAAAAATCTGCATTCCATCAATAAGTGTTTGACTGTCGGGGTGTTTGACATGTTTCACATTGTGGTTGTTGTTCTTGTTTGAGTATATAAGAGTGTGTTAGTTTTGTATGACCACTGCTTCCGTAGAATTTACTGATGGAGAAAAAAGTACTAAATTTGGACTTTTAGGTGAAATTTAGGTGCCATTTTTCAGCCATTATAAGTCTACGAATTTTGATGAAAATTTGTGTCATCGATTTTATTGTTTTTCTCATGGAGAAAAAATTGCTCAATTCGGAGTTTTAGGTGAAATTTGAGGCCTGATAATCCCCCCCCCCCCCCCCCCCCCTGAGAGTGCGTAAAAATGGCCAATATCGTGCGAAATCAAAGTGTCAATTTAATATGATTTTCTGATAGAGTTTAATGAGAAGTATCACATAGTAAAAGATGGTTGAATTCTGTTGAGAATTGGGGGAGATATGGGGCTTCAAAGATGCCCCCAAAATGCCATTTTTCAGCCATTTTTCAGTCTACGTATTTTGATGAAAATTTAAGTTATCGACTTTATTGTTTTTTCTCAAGATTCTGATGCGTAAAATTTACTGATTGAGAAAAAAGTGATAAATTCGGAGATTTAGGTGAAATTTGAGCCCTGATACACCCCCTGAGAGTGGGGAAAAATGCCCCAAAATATCGGGTGGCTACAAAGATTAAAAACTTGCAACCTCCTGATCGTGAGTGGTGACACGTGGTAAGATTCCTGTCATCCTTGCTGGCTGATGTGGTTCGGACGCTGAGAAGCATAAATGCTGAAGTGGTTTCTCGGCCTAGGCTGTTGGACAAAGTAACAGCGTAATCCGATGGTAGCCACGCAGTTTTTGACTAGCCATCGTAATGATCTCCGGTTTGTGCGTAGCATCCTCCATTAAAAAGATCTTGTGTCACGTCCTAACTTAGTGGGAGGTCTTGGTAAATACCAAAATGATTGTTCTCTCTCGGCCTAGGCTGTTCGATAAACTAACAGCGTGATCCGATGGGGTCCATGTATTTTTAGACTAGCCATCGTAGGATCATCGGTTTGTGCGTAGCTTCCTCCATTAAAAAGACCTTGTCTCACATCCTAACGTAGTGGGAGGTATTGGTAGATACCAAGAATGACTGTTTCTAGCAGAAAGAGTCGGCTGTCCGTACTAGTCTGACGAGACCGCATGCAACGAGTGACGACATGAAGATTCGAAAGATTTCTGGGAGGGGGTTTCAACCCCCAATACAGATGAACAACATGTTCTCCATTCTCTGTGAGAGGCGCCGTCGTTGGCTTGGAAATTTCAGGAGAATAGAAATGGACGCATCCCAAAAGATCTTTTGTATGGCGAATTAATAAAAGGCTCCCGATTCGTTGATAGACCACACCTACTATTTAAAGATGTCTGCAGGAGAGTTATGAGGATATGCCATATTGACACAAACTCCTGGGAGGTAGATGCAAAAAATAGAGCGGCCTGGCGCCTCAACGTTACGCAAAGCACGGAGAGGGGTGAGGCAGAGAAGAGAGTAGCCTTGACAGAAAAGAGAGCCAGAAAGAGAGAAAAAAGCCAGCAGACACAGAAAGCATCAAAGTTTGTGTGCATTCAGTGCACCAAAGACTGTCACTCAAGAATTAGCCAGCAGAGTCACTTGCGCAGAGGCAGATATTTTTTTAATTATTTTGTACACTACGCCGTCGTCCTTAGTGGACGGAAACGATCCAATAAAAAAATACAGATGAACCCTACCTATGTCGCAATTTCTTTTTTGTTAGCTGTCGCTTTTCCATTGGCGGTAGTCGTTCCCACTAAGGATGTGGTTAATTTTAAGGAATCCTTATATCTTTTTTTTTCTGATACCCCCTCTGCCCCACCGGTTGGGAATCAGTTCACCGTACAGGAAGGTCACTGAAAAGCGATATTCTTTCATCTTTGCCACATGGCTTGGTAAACCTTTTACATCGTAGCTTCAATACTCGTTGCATCGCCTGTGTTGCGTTGTTTGTGATGAAGTTATCCCAGTGCACGTTGAAACAGAAACGGATGCAATGCTGATGGAAAGGTTCACAGAGGTGTACCTTTCGGATGTGTGCGTATATGGATGTTTGTGTTGTGTGAGTATTCTTGTATACGTATCTGTCCGTACGATGTAAGGGATGTTGCTTATAAAACACATTGTGATAGATTGATAGTTGAACACATTTTGATATATGCATTGATAGGTAGATAAAAAGATAGATAGATAGATGAACACACTGTGATAGATATATATATATTATATATATATATATATATATATATATATATAGAGAGAGAGAGAGAGAGAGAGATAGATAGATAGATAGATAGATAGATAGATAGATAGATAGGGACGGAACAAACGGTGATAGAAAGACAGTTGAACACACTGTGATAGATAGGTAGGTAGATATATAGATAGATACGAACAGACTGATAGACTGATCGATAGAGAGATAGATTTTATAACTATAATGCTTCTGATTATTTTTAAAATTATAAATGAAATTCATTTTATTTCTAAATAAAATTCATTTTATTATAAATGAAATTCATTTTATTTTTAAATAAAATTCATTTATTTTTAAATAAAATTCATATTATTTTAATATAGACAGCGCATTTTTTGATTAATTCCAACGTTTGACTAGCAGCGTTCTGTTTTTTGCTAACGGTCATTTTTCCCGTCTTATTTTTGTTGATGACCGATCCACGTGCGGTCGATGCATGATATTGCGAGGGTCCTCATATCAGTGAGGTAGGGCCGGTGTTGCTTTTTAAACCGTCGAGAGGAAGGCCCCGAAACGGTTTGCACATTCTCTCCTGATGAACCCATGCAGTTGTAAACATCCTTTGTTTTTTCATTATATCATATTCACACTGTCGGATTAATTTCCATTTTATTTTCATATATATATATATATATATATATATATATATATATATATATATAGAGAGAGAGATAGATACGAACAGACTGATAGATAGATAGATAGATAGATAGATACGAACAGACTGATTGATAGATAGGTTAATAGGGAGATAGAAAGATAGTTATGAAGATTGATAGGTATATGTATATATATATATATATATATATATATATATATATATATCCATCAATATCTATCTATCTATCTATCTATCTGTTCGTATATATATATATATATATATATATATATATATATATATATATATATACGAACAGATAGATAGATAGATAGATAGATAGATACGAACAGATTGATGGCTAGATAGATAAATAGATACGAACAGACATTGATAGATAGATAGATAGATAGATAGGAACAGACAGATAGATTGAGAGATAGATAGATAGATAGATAAATAGATAGATAGATACGAGCATAGAATGAGGGGGAAGAGAGATATCTGATCAGATGAAGTTACCCCAGTGCACGTTGAGACAGAAACGGATGCAATGCTGATGGAAAGGTTCACCGTGGTGTACCTTTCGCATGTATACGTATGTAGTATATTTGTTTCGTGTATTCTTATATAAGAATCTTGCATTCGACTGCAGGTTCTGTTTTTTGTTTTGTTTTTCTACAACAGTGAATTTAATCGTCTGTCTTCCTTTATAGTCCCGTATAAATTACAACAATCCTGAGATATTTAACTTCGGGAAACACCTGTTCTTTGCCAAAAAAATATTCGATTTCAAACCAGTAAAGACATTGCTATTCCTGCCAGGGTATTATGACGTTTGGAAGCGGGTTTTGTAAACAGTTTACTAAAATGACAGAAAGGGATAGCAGGGTTGCCTGTTGACAGATGGCACTCTATAAACAAAGGTGATGCAAAATGAATGCGTTCTTCTGTCACCGCATGTTCAACCGAAAAAAATGATTTTAAGCAAATACAGACATTACTACTACTCTATCTGTTTCTCTGAATGTTTGAGATGAGGTTTGATGATTAGTATTATCTGCGTTATTCGGGCTATTGTCCACGTCTTCATTGTTATTTGTACAACGTTTCGGCCGATATGCCCTCCGGCCTTCTTCAGGTATTTCTGTCGG
Organism: Doryteuthis pealeii; assembly: GCA_023376005.1. Lineage (NCBI taxonomy): Eukaryota > Metazoa > Mollusca > Cephalopoda > Myopsida > Loliginidae > Doryteuthis > Doryteuthis pealeii. The sequence continues at coordinate 2,838,600 of CM042169.1, forward strand.
ACTCGGGACCTCTCGGACTTGGGTACCTTCTTTTCGAACTCGGGAACTTTCTTGTCGTAATCGGGAGCCATCACAGAACTTTGAACCTAACCCTTTATTACCCCGTGCACTAAATAAAGGGTTAGGTTCAAAGTTCCGTGATGGCTCCCGAATACGACAAGAAAGTTCCCGAGTTCGAAAAGAAGGTTCCCAAGTCTGAGAAGGTTCCCGAGTCCGACAAGTAATACCTGAAGAAGGCCGGAGGACATATCGACCGAAACGTTGTACAAATAACAATGAAGATGTGGGCAATAGTCCGAATAACGCAGATAATACTACTTCTCTCTGTGTTTTGACATTCGGAATCAAGTTTTATAAACAATTTACTGAAATGAAAGAAAGTTACACCAGAGTCGCCTGTTGACAGCTGACACTGTATAAACAAAGATACACATGACAAACAAATCTAAAATAAATACAAATTGAATATCTTCTCTCGCAGCCTGTGTTTTGCTAAAAACATTTGATTCAAAAAAGTAAAGACACTGCTATTACCGTCTGTATATTATGACGATTGGAAGCGGATTTTGTAAATAATTTACTAAAATTACAGAAAGGTAAACCAGGGTCACCTGTTGACAGGGGACAGTTTATAAAGAAAGAGGAATGCAAGGTGTTCTTCTCTCACAGCTTGCGTTTTAAGACATTGCTACTACTGTATGTGTGTTATGATGTTCGGAAGCGAGTTTTGTAAACAATTTAGAGAAATAGAAGATAGGTAGACCATGATCACCTGTTGACAGGTTACAATACAAAGATCTAGTATAAAGATGCTCATAGCAAACAAATCTAAAATTAATGCAAATTGAAGGTTATCTCTGTCAATGCCTACGTTTTGCCGGAAAAATTGATTTCAAACAAGTAAAGACATTCTACTTCTGTCTCTGTGTTTTCGATACTCGGAAGCGAGTTTTGTATACAGGGTGTCCCAGAAGTCACATACCATGTATGAAAATACATATAAAAAGTATAAAAAGACATATGAATATCAATTTTATTCATCATAATCATAATAGATGCTCAAATTGTTCACCCTCTCCATTCTTGCACAAGATGAACTTTGTACGGATGAAATTTCTGTGTCTTAAGAATACGATGTACTGATGATTTGCTAATCGTAAGCTCCTGGCTTATTTTCCTTACTGATTTCACGGGGCTTCTAGCAACATTCGCCAAAACCATACTTGATGTTGCTTCATCAGTTGCACTCTTTCGTCGACCATATCTCTCGCGGTCAGCAACTGAGCCAGTTTCTTGGAAACGTTTTATCAAACAGCAGACAATGATATGGTTCAATGGTTTTTCTCGTTCGGGATGAGTGCGGTTGAATTCTTCAGCTACAGAGCGGTATGTAGCCCCATCTCTTCCAAACATAAAAAAACAATTTAACCCTTTCTTGTATTGTTAATTTCTCACACATATCCAATAAAATCTGAAAAAAAAAATTATATGGTGCGCGACTTCTGTGACACTCTGTATAGTTTTAGTAAAATAACTGAAAGGCATAACGAGGTCGCCTGTTGACAAGCGACACAAATAAATATGCTTATTCTACACAAACCTAAGATGAATAAAAATTGAATGTTTTTTTTCTGTTACCACCTGTCTCTTGCGAAAAATATGACCTGGCTACTACTGTCTATGTGTTATGCCGTTCAGAAACAGGTTTTGTAAACAGTTTTTGTTTAGGAAATAGCAAAAACGTATACCGGGGTCGCCCGTTGACAGCTGATACTTAATAAACAGAGAAGCTTATGCCAAACAAACCTTTAATGAATTAAAATTGGTCTTCTCCGGTCGCCGACTATATTTTGACAAAATATTTGTTTCTCTGAATTTTTTAATGAGTGTTGATAATTTGGATTATTATGACTATGCGGACTAATGTCCTCATCTTTATTGTTATGTGTGCTCCGTTTCGGCCAATAAGCTATGGTTAGCGGAATAAGAACAGGATATACCCGTGGATTGAATAAAGGGTTGGGTTCAAAGTTCCGAAATGGTTCCCAATTACGACAAGAAGGTTCACGAGTACTAAAAGAACGTTCCCGGGTTCGAGAAGGCTCCTGATTCCGACAAGAAATACACAAAGAAGACCGCAGAGCACATTGGACGAAACGTTGTACAGATAAAAATAAAGATGAGGACAATAGACCGAATAATCCAAATAATACAAAAATATTTGATTTGAAATAAGTAAAGACATTGCTACTCCTGTCTTTGTGTTAGGAAGCGGGTTTTGTAAACAGTTTGCTGAAATGAGAAAAGGGCATACCAGGTTCGCCTGCTGACAGCTGACACTCTATAAACAAAGATATACACGACAAACGCTAGAAGGAAAAAAATAGAGGGGGGGATAAATATTTAAATTAACATGTCTTTGTTGAGAGGGGGTCAAAAGAAGCGAGTCAAACGCCGCAGGCTAAAACACCGACTTCGTCGCCGTCGATACAATTCTTAGCACCTAATTGTCGTCGTCGTCGTCGTCGCAATCCTTCGCAGCTAATGTCGCCACACTCCCTCCTGCCATCACCCCACTTCTACTCATACTCCATTTCCTCCTATCACCCGGGCGTCTGCGCTCACATAAGGGACTGTGACATCTCGATTCCAGTGCCCGCGCTAATGTGTCGCCCTCTCGAATTCTGAAAGAACGCGGGTTCGATTCTAGATCGGTCCTACACGCTAGGCTAGCCCGCTTCCTTCGAGAATACGGCAAGCCTTCACGCCCGCCACTGACCTCGTGTTCTCTGTCACACAAACGAATCTAAAAATGAATGCAAGTTGAGTGTCTTCTATGGCATCCTGTGTTTTGCTAAAACATATTTAATTTGAAACAAGTAAAGACATTACTATTACCGTCTGTGTATTATGACGATTGGAAGCGGATTTCGTAAATAGTTTACTAAAAGCACAGAAAGGTAAACCAGGGTAACTTCCTCTGTTTTGGCAAACAATATTTGATTGAAAACAAATAAAGACATTGCTACTCCTGTCTTTGTGTTATGTTGTTCGGAAGCGGTTTGTGTAAACAGTTTACTGAAATGACAGAGAGATATATCAGGGTTGACTGTTGACAGCTGACACTCTATAAACAAAGATACATATGACAAACAAATCTAAAATGAATACAAATTAAATGTATTCTATCGCAGCCTGTGTTTTGATAAACATATTTGATCTTAAACAAGTATAGACGTTGTTTATTCTGTCTGTGTATTATGGCGTTTGAAAACGTGTTTGGTAATTTTCACCTTTAGTTGGCTAAATACCTAGCATAAAATTGTGCGTGCGCATTATCTGAAATCAATTGTTATTAAGAACACATTTTATGATATTTTTGTGTTAAAGTATGCAGTTGTATTGTTTTCGAAAAGTTTCTAAGATTTATTTCGCACAGAGACTTTCAAAATGGCTACCGGCTTGTTTCAAAGTGAAAGTCAGTTGGCTAAATTCCTCTCATAAAATTGTGCGTGCGCATTATCTGAAATGGAACTTAATTTTATTAAGAATATTCTGTGTGTTAAAGTATGCAGTTGTATTGTTTTCAAAAATATTTCTAACATTTGTTTATTTCGCACGGAGACTTTCATAATAGGCTACCGGCTTGTTTCAAAGTGAAATTCAAGGGAGGTTACTCTAATTGCCTTATTTGCTTGGAACTTAGCCAACGAAAGGTGAAAATTACCGCGGGTTTTGTAAAGAATTTATGGGGGTCAGTATGCACGCAACAACTTGAGTTTTCCCTGCTTTTAACGTTAAGAATTTCCTTAAAATGCATTTTAAATGTGCACGGCTGACAATATTTGCTGCTGGGCTTGTTTTTTTTAAAGTAGTACTAGTAGTCCAACACTTACTGGAATTACTTATCTTTTTCACTTGCCTTATTTCGAATCATCTAAATCTCACAATTTTCTCGATTGTTCTTTTTCGTTTTGTCGTTACTGCCAGATTGTTCACTCCTCTTTCACACACACACACACACATGCGCACACACACTTACGCACACATATACACACGCACACACGCACACACACACACACGCACCGCACACACATACACGCGCGCACACAAACGCATACACGCACAAACACACACACACATACACACACATACACTCGCACATACACACACAGACACATACACGCACGCACACACACACAGGCACACGCACACAAAACACACATAAACAACACACACAGACACACACGCACACACACAAGCGCATACGCACGCACACACACACGCACGCGCACATACACACACACACAAACACACGCACACACAATCACACACGCACATATACACACGCGCACACGCACGCACACACCACGTACGCACGTACACACACACACACACACGCGCGCATACACACATACACACACACACCGTATACACACACACACAACTTCGCATATTCATGCTGTCCCTCTAAACGAGATTGCTTCCCACCCAACTCTGTATCTCTTTAACCCCGTTGGTGTTCCTTTCATTCATCAATGTTTTTTGCGACCCCCCCCCCCCTTTTCGGTGACCCCCCCTCCTTCGGTGACCCCACTCCCTTTCGGTTGTCACGCGTTACCACATAAGGAAGTCCTGTTAGGATAAGACGGTGTCTTCTTTCCAAGAATTATCGCAAAAACATACCTTACATAACAATGCGTTAACACAATGGAAAGTTCTAAATTGGGAAGGAAAAAGAAAGAAGGAACGAACGAAAGAAGGAAGGAAGGGAGAAAAGAAGGAAAGAAGGAAGGAAGGAAAGGGAAAGCAAGAATGAATAAAAGGTGTAAGGAACACTTAGTATAGAAAAGAAAGAAATGAAAGAAGTCATCCCCACGCAGCAGGATAAAAAAAAAAAAAAAAAAACCACAGAAAATGAAAAAAAAGAAAAAAAGAGCTGCCTGCTGAAGTGGGCCTAATTGAAGCCCTACAATAATTCGCCTCTGGTTTAGATGTATACAAAAGAGAGACCTTGAGAAAGAAAGGAAAAAACCGAATCGCTTTTTCTCCGGTTAACATAAACGATGGTATATATATATTTTTTATGCAGTTCAGAGATCACAGCACTATATGCTAAGTAACCCTATACAGTGTTACACGTTAAATAATATTTGCATTACCCCAAATACAATATATATTCTATTGTAAAAGAAAATCAAATAAATGGCGGAAAACGATAAAGAGATAAAAGAACGAAATAAAAGAGAAGAAAGGGAAGAAATTAAAAATAAAGAAAGAGACCATCGCCCCAATTGAAAGGGTATAATAGAAAAAAAGGAAGCTAAGAAAGAAAAGACAAAGAAAGGAGCTGGGACAACGAGGGACAGGTTAAAACCCCATCGGAGTAACACAACCCGATAAGGAAGCCAGAATATTACCTCTGGGGAGAAATCTGTAAGAGGAGAGAACCGAGGAAACCACATAAAAGAAAAAAGGTGACCCCTTTTTAGTAAAAGAAAGAAAGAATAGGAAGAAAGAAAAAGAAAACAACCAAGTGGGTGTCAACGTATATCATAAAGAGAGAAGGTAAAATACCTGAAAAGAAAGATGTAAGAAGACTAGAAAAAAAGCAGATCAGAAAAAAACAGTGAAAGGAAAGAAAGAAAGCAAGAAGAAGAAAGAACAAGCGACAGAAGAAAGAGAGGAAAAAGAGACATCTCAAGAGAAGCAAAAAGAAAGATTGATTTCTATTCAGAGGCCCCATCCAACCAGAAACCTAGATAAAGCTGACCCAAGCAGATTGTAACTGAGGAATACGTAAAGATACACTTTAGATGAGGTATGGATTGGAATAAAGATGTGAAGAAACAACCCGGAATAAGCCCCAAAAGAATCAATATGACGCAAAGAAGCATCGAGTAAAAAGAAAGGAAGGATGATAGACGAAGAGGAGGTTTTAATGTCTTTCTTATAAACCTGCGTCAAGCATAATACATAAGGAGAACCACTCTTGACTGATTAAATTTATTATCCATTATATTTATAATATAATCTCCTAGGAAAAAAGTAAGAACGCGGATCCAAGGGTTAGGTATTAGGGTGTATCGACGTTAGAGTTCAAGGGATAGGGGTTAGGGTTAGGTCCTCATCGGTTAGGTTTTAATGGCGAACATCTAAAAATGAGAATTAATTTATCATGAATACAAGGAGTGGTTCCCCTTGTTTATGTTGGAGTTATAGGAAATAACCCAAGGGGAAAATTTCTGCAACGTCGTCTTTATATCTCCATCACCCGCACGTCATCCGTAAGAAACTAAATACACAATAGATAACAAACCACATGTATCAGCTTTATTAATAAAAATAGTCTAGAGGCCCCATCGCGTCCACGGCGAATTACCGTCAGGTAAAAAGAACCAGAAGCCCCTAACGTCTCGCGCAGATCTATTTTGATAAGTTTATTCAGATAATTGATTTAATGTTTATGACACTCTTAAGGGGAAACGCAAAACCAATTGAGCTTTTCCTTTCTTTTACAATTCCATAATCATCTACACCCTAGTAATTTACACCCATCTATCAGCGAGCTGAAGATAGAAATCCGAATAATATAAGAATCTTCATTAAAATTTTTACACATAAAGCAAGCTACGTAAAGCCCCGACGAATAAGTTGGACTTGCGTATCCCCTACAGTTGACTTGGTCATATAATTTTTATTTTCGTGCCCTCCTTCCTAAAGAAGCATACCATACCATGACAATACTATCCATACATAGAATGAACAACTCTCCTTCTATACGTAAATTAGTGGACCCCATTATAAAGCAATATTTACGTAGAAACAAAGAAAGAAACAGCAGAGGAAGGATACTAAAATAGAAAAAAGAAAGGACAAAAAAGAAAAACATGCGTAAGAGAACGAAAGAAAGAGAGATATAAAAATAAAAGAAATGGTTAAAAGAAAAGAGGTATGAATCAAATAGATTTTAAGAATACTGAAACCCCGGAGAGCTAGCAGAGAGAGATACTCTACACCTAACACAGAGAAGAGAGTATCAGTAGAGTAGAGACAGACAGATAGACAGGACAGACAGAGAGAGACCATTTAGACCTGAGATGAGAAGTAGGCAAGAGAGAGAGACCAGGTATAAGTAGAGATTAAAGACACCCGACGAGACAGAGAGAGTAATGACATAGTGCCGGATTTTAAGAGCATACTCTCGGTCAGTCCGATTTAGGGTTGTGGCTTATGTATGCGTAGAACTGCCAAATTTGTATTTCTAGTATACTAGCTACGCACCATTAGTTGGAACTGACAATTGTGAAGAGAGGATGAGCTATAGAAAATGAGATAGTGAAACAACCACCTTTACTTTATTTCTCGCAGGTATCCATGCTTTGCTCCTCCCAAAAGGCAGAACCAAAAGAATTTCGTTGCTGCTTGCCCCTTTTGTTACCAACAAATTTATGTGTGTGTCGTATATTGTAGAGATGCAGAAGAAATAAGTAGTTAGTATGAGGAGCGAGTCTTGTAGTGCGTGATATATTGAATTATGTTATATGCGAGTAGTGACGTATGTGAGAGAGACTGAGAAAATGAAGGTGCTTGTGTGCGTTTGAATGGTACAAGAGCAGACAGGGACAGTACAGAGAGCAGAGAGAGAGAGAGAGAGAGAGAGAGTAGAGAGGAGATTGTATCTTTACTGTTAACAATATGGTGTGATGTGTTGAATCTTGTAA